>VZTX01006688.1:6309-35466 GCA_013400915.1 Pardalotus punctatus | reverse complement strand
TTAAAAAAAAAAAAAAAAAAAAAAAAAAAAAAAAAAAAAAAAAAAAAAAAAAAAAAAAAAAAAAAAAAGCACAGAAACTCAGTTTTGGGACTTAGTTCTCTATTCCAGCACATCTCTTTAAAATCCCATTTGTCGTGTGTTCACCCAGATATGAAATGGGCGTGAAAGCATATACCAGAGGTGAATATTAACAAGCTTGTCCTCATCCAACTCTGACCTATTGCATTAAATTTCTAATGATCTATTTGATGAACTGTGAATCTGGGGTATTTTCACAGAGTTTGCTGTGATACTAATTAATATTACATGCATGTCATCTGGTTTCTTGCAATTTCCTGTGTGCTGCTATTAAACAACTCTCCCCTTTGCCTTTGTAGGTTACACAAATGGACCAGAAGCTGAACCTCATCACAGACATGCTGCATCATCTGGTTTCCCGTCAGCAGGGGGATCAGGGGAACAACAGAGCATCTCAGAGAGGCGACAGCAATGTCAGTTCAGATCTTTTCCTCCCCAACAACACCCTGCCCACCTACGAGCAGCTGACAGTTCCAGGAAGAAACGAAGATGACATATCCTGATGTGGTACAAGTCTGGGTTGGGTTCTTCCTACGTTTCTCCTCTAAATGGGACTGAGTGTTGAGAACCTGGGAGAGATTAAGTTCATCATCCAACCAAGAAATCATGCAACTGCAGTATCTAAGCCACTAGTCTCAAATATGCTCTTCTAAAGTTACCCACAGTAGCCAAAGGATTGCCAGGCTGTCTTCCACCAGGCAAAACTTCCAGAAGCTCCACATTGATTTTGTTCATGAACAAGTGATCACAACTCCTTATTTCTCAAAAAGACCAAAATAATACCAAGACAGGTGAAATGGCAAGGATTTATAGCTCCTTTAATAATAATAATAATAATAATAATAACTAAAGTAATAATAATATTATAATAATACTTGAACTTAGATGGAAAAAAAATGCATTCTGTTTATGAATCTGCAGATAGCAATTTATTTCTACTACTAAGGTTTTTAAAACAAACTAGGATAACTTATGTTGTTTTTGTTGTATAAACATACACTAACATTCTAGACAATAACAAACCACATACTGAATTATTTTCTTTTTCTGTTTTATTTTAGTGTTACTACATAAACAGTTACCAGATAATGACCAGATTTTTTAAATCTGTTTTTCTTCAGGGAGGAACTAATCCTTAATCTGGAACAATACTATTTATAGTGGAAAGTGCTATAGATTTTCTAAGATATCAGTTTTTCATGGGGAGACAATAAAGTATTATATAGCAAAAAATTATTCTGCTTTCTGGAAAATTGTTGCCAAAGAATTTATATATAAATAGAAAACACAGTGGTATGAATGTACTTGTCCTGACATAGCATTTTAAAAGGAAAGCCTTCTACTTCTTAAATCTACTGGGTTTTAGCTTACAGACACCAAGAATAATACAAGGGGCTGAAGGGACTGGACTTCACTGGTCAAGTGCTTGAGCTGGCCACTTACAGAACATCCATTATCCTTGCAGGAATTGAGGCTTCAGTTCAGGAAAGCATCTCCTATCCACAGAGCACATATGACAATTGTAATGTTTTCATGAATAATGTCATGGGAAACTCAACTTCCTACAAGAGTCAGGTGATATTGACAAGTGCCAGCTCTTTATTTAGAGAATTGAGGGCCTCAGCTACAGCCCATGGGGCTGAACCACATTGCCCCACATGATGACTGTAAAGAAACCAACAGTGTTAGCTCAGTGTGAGTTCTCACATACACACCATGAGCAGGAGCTGGGCTTTGATTGCTAGGGCTGAAATTACTGAGCCCTTGCAGAGAGTCTGAATCATATCAGTCTTTAAAGCTGTCAGGAAAAGCTGTTTAGTCCAATGTGGTGGTAGTGGTAGCTCATACTGGTGGGAAAAAGAGAGATGTAGACAGATTTACCAGCTCTTGCACTTTGAGCACCATACACATCCAGTGCACCCTGTTCCCCTCACTGCAGAGCCTGTACCCCACAGTGGTCCCTCTCCCTCTCGTGGAAAACTGACACCCTAAAGCCTCACACCTTGGCACAACAGTTAATATTGCCAGTCTTTAGTATCTTTGAGCAATCTGAAATACTGATGCATAATGAATGAGATCACAGGGAACCTTCTCATAGTGCTGCTCACATTCCGGGCTTTCTTTTCAACATTTCATCTCTTTCACTTGGACTGCAGAGAAAGTATCCTGTATTTAACTTCACAGATTCTGTTACAATTATCCAGCCTTTCTGTTGTACAGTAGGTAAATGTTAAGGGTGCAGAAATTTACAGGCGTAAAGAGGAATTGTATCTGGGCATTATGTTTTCATATAAATCAAAATTATTCTGATTATTTTGAACGTTTTTTCAATGAGATTCATTATGTAATTTCAGGTTATCAATCAGCCTGTTAATTTCCTAATAAAATACAGGACAAGAGTGCCATGTCTTTTGGTTATTCTAAAATCCAGACACTTGATACACCCAAGAAAGCTGCTGGCTTTTCTCTCTTAGCCCACTGTACGGTGTAAATATGCCTTATTTGCAATGCATGACTGTAAACCTTCTGCTGATTCTTCACTAGACAAATAAAAGAAAATCAGGCCTTTTATCATCTGGGATGACTTTGGAGAGAAAGGTGTGTCATGTAGCCCTGGCTGAAAGCAGACAAGTCTGTGCATTTCTAGGGGCATTGTTTTAACCAGAAAATGTGTCCATTCCTGCCTGTTTGTCCCCAATACCGTATCTCCATTCTCTCCTTGGCATTTAATATTGGTGGCAACAGTCTGGCACAGCAAATACTTAATGCAAAATATCATTTCCCTTTCTTGTCGCTTGCTCTATAACCATCTGAAAGTCTCAATTTCCAGAATCCTCAGAATCACTGGATTTTACATGTTTCCAAGGCCAGTGGCCAGTTATGAGGTCAGTGATTCCTCACCTGAGTCCAGCTGATCCTTTCAGAAAGTACAAAGCTCTGAGATCTGCTACTTCAAATCTGATAATCCACCTCACCCTAAGGAAAACAAGATCCATTTTCCCAGTTGAAGCGGAATGTCATAAAATGAGCCATCCAAATTTGCTGTGCAGCTGCCTGGAGCCAGCCTTCCCCGAGGGCTCACCAGAGGCAGATTTGACCTCTCTGCTTGGACGACTGACTGGAATTATTTGCCCTGCTGGGGCTCCATACCTCCATGACTTCTCCTGGATGCAGGTGTCTCAGCATCTTTCTTTCACAGGGCACTGTGGAACAGCGGCAGCAGGAAGATGAGCTGAGCAGTCCAACGCTGGAGCAGCCTGAAGTTACCAGCATGTGGTGAGTACACATTTCTGCTAAAACGTATTCTGCTGGTGTCTGCTGTTCAGCCAAAATGTCCAGAGCAGGGTTTTTTTGGTTTTTTTAAGTGGGTAGAAAATGTTTGTAAATATCTTGAACGGGAGGAAAGGAAACTGTAAGGTAGGCCAAACCTTGACTTTATAACTTTCAGCCCCGTTTTTGTTAGCTGTGTTAAAATAAATGCATCTGAGGCTGCAAAAGAAGCCTCTTTCTTAGAGCAGCTCCATAGCAGTTTGCATTTCAAGACTGGTGTAAGTTAGGCCCGGACCCCTGCTTAAAAAAAAAAAAAGGTCAGTTTAAAAAAAAATTATCTAAAAAATGTTAGGTGGCTCAGCTTCCCCAGGCTACCAGGGGATGCCAGATGTATGCCAGATGGGGAAGGTAGGAACCAGGGAATAAGGGAGGAGGCAAAACATGGGGCTGCCCAGCTGAAGGTGGTGATGAAATCTCACCCTGCCTCAACCCACAGCAGAGGCAGACAACGTGCAAGTTTGCAAAAAGGAAGATTCACAGGAGGTGGGGAGGATTTGCGCAGGGGAGGAGTTTTAGTCCATGAGCAAAAGCCTGGGCTCCTGGTGAGGGGACTGTGTTGGGATTCAAGAGACAGAAGCACTGCCTGGCATCAGCATAATCTGCAGTGAGACCTCAGGGCGAGTCATTTCACCTGCTTGGCCACATCTGTTCCCCCTCTCCTGCACTCAGCCCACTTGTTTGTTTAGACCAGGAATTCCTCAGGACAGGGAGGGCCCCTTTCTGTGTGTTTGCTCAGTGCTACACAAAGGGACCTGCCCTCTGGGGACTTGAGGTACCACTCTCAGATAAATAATTACCCACCCTAGAGTCCTGCTACAGGCAAACCCTTAATTATTCGGAGCCCAGGGCTGGAAGTGCCTGCTGCCAACCCAACAGTTAGAGGAGGCTGGTTTTAGGACCCCTTCGACATAGTACCTTACGAAAGATCAGAAGCCTGGCCACCACTCATTGTCTCTCTTCTACTTTAAAGCAAGTTCATTTCAAATAACACGATGGGCCACTGCTATGCTTGAATACTAGCTAAGGCAGAAATCCCTGGATGTCAGTGGATTAAATAGACATTTTACCACAGCAAATTAAGGTTTGTTGTTGCTAGTAGATACCTCTGGGCTGATTTAGTACCCATCAGTTCTGAGGAAGGTGGGAATATTCCAAGTTGCTGAGCTGTAAAGAAACAAGCTGCTTTTTGAAAAATGAAAAAGTAAAATACAGGAAGATTTTATTTTCTGAACATTTAAAGAAGAAAAGGTAAAAACAGTTTTAAGCTAATCTTCATGTACCCTGCTGGGATGGGTTTTACTGCTGGCATGGCAGTTTGGAAAGAAGAGAGGCATTGAGAAGAAAGGAAAAAGATCGAAGGTATTATGCAGCTCCCATGAAAATGCATTTATGCACTTGGTTTATGTTGGCTTGGAGCTGGGTATTGCCTGCAGTGGGATTGCTCAGTCCATGCAGGTCAGTGTAAGTCTTTGGAAGTCGAAAATGTGTAGTAAAGATGCTTTTCCATAGCCTTTCAGTTGAAGCTGGGCTATATTGTGTAGGCAGCATTGCTTTCTTCATGGTCACAGAGCCACAGAACCATGCGAATTCACAAGTTTCTGCTTCCCATTTCTGTTTTCAAATCATTGGTTTCTAATATTCCTGCACGCCACTTGTGTTTTCAAGCCACAACAACCAGAGGTATTTCTTTCCACTGCAGTGATACAAATTTCTTTACCTACTGCATGCACACACCACAAAGCAAAGGGTTTTAAAATGCCCTCCAATTTAATTTAAAATAGCTTCTGTAAGGTTTTGCATCTTGGGTGGCCTCAGCAGCAGCAGCTGTGATGAAGGCAGCACGTTGTTATGACAGTACAATGTGGAGGTGACACTTAGCTACATCCCAAGTATGGAATAGCCAGAAGGTGTTCAGTTTAGGTTGGAACTAGCAAGGACTTCTGTGAACACTGGCTTTTTTGGTCTTGTCTGTAGTCTGACTGATGTCTAAGAAGTGTGAATTTCAGCTGAAGCTTTTATTTTGTGGTTGCAGGTTTGTTTTCTGTGTCATTCCCCTGATGCCCAACAAGATGTGTGTTCATGTTCAGCCTTTCCTCGGTGAGGACGTTGACACCAGGCCCCTCTGTCTTGTACTTCAGTGCCTGTTTGCACAAAACTTACGAGAATTTAATTATTTTCTAGACCTCTATCCTTCTGTCAAGTTGAATTGAACAAGGCCAACAGGTTCAAAAGTTATTAGGGGGAGGCAAAACAAACACAGCGTGAGCACATTAACCTTGTTTTCACAGGAACTGGGCTGAAAGTCCTCTCTCTCCCTGCCCAAACACAGAGGTCTGGAAGAAATGTAACCCCTCACTTTGGAGTAGAAGACAACTTCTACCTCCTGGGGTGAGGAGGAGATGTGCAGGAGACATGTTTTTGGGAGCTGTTGGCTCCTGCACGGCGTGATGCACCTTGCCTGTGGATCAGCTATTGAAAGATGCTGGAAAATAGCTTTTTCCTCACATCGCTCCCAAAGACAGTGACTTAAAACATCAAAATGCTTGGTGCTGCAACAAAGAACACACAGGTGCTGGATGGGCAGATTATGAACCATGTCCGTGTGTGTTACTGTAACACAGCATGGCGTCCAAAGAGAGATTGTCTGCATCGCTGGCAGGGGAGCACTGCTGGGGAAGGGCTGGCCCGAAAGAATGGCATTGTCCACGTTCACATCACTCCCGCATGAGCTGGCAACTGCTGCCTCTGGGGAGAGACTTCCCGGGGATCTGACATGAGGCATTGTGCTCCCTGCCTGTGGATTTGCACCTAAGAAGAGCTGATCTATAAAGCCAGTCTTGAAACCATCTTGGAGCTACGTTTGCTTCAGAGCTAGCGTTGCTCTGGCAGGCTGCCCAGGGATTTAGGCTCCGTTAATCCAAGCTTGGCTCTCCATGGCAGACACCCATGGAACAAAGGGAATAAAGCTTCCACGACCCCGTCCAGTTGCTGGTCAATCTCTCAGCCAGGTGCAGAAAGTGGGCTAGGCAGCCCTCAGTGAACTGTCTTGGATCAGAGAGGGGCAAATTCCCAGCAGGGGTGTGCAGACAAATCTATAGAGATTTTCTTGCCATAATTTCCCAAGTCTGGGAGCGTCGCATACCGAGCCCCCAGTGCCTGTGCATTTCACACAACCTTTAAAGCCAGATGTGCTGAAATTCATCACTGCTGCTTTCCATGCTGACAATCTTACAGGGAAATAAAAAACAAGAAGCCGAGGAGGAAAATAAATTCAGTTTTCAAATCTGCTATATGTCATGCCCTTAGGACTATATTGATCATTAATTTTTAAACATTAATATGTTAGAGTTGATACAGGCAGTACCAGTGCTGTAAGAATGATAATCAGGTGTGAAGGATTAGTGTTACAAGCAGTTTGTGAGATGCTGTCATCTGTTGTTTAAGCATTGCCTAATAATTTGTTAGTCCTAATGGTCGCCTAATTGGGTTTTTAACTGGGTTGTCTGTACATGGAACCTGAATGTAAATGTGATTCAGGTTTTACTCCTTTTGCATCTTTGGCTGTTATGCTGCTTGTAAATTTGCTTTGATTACATCCCTTTTCCTAGCTCCTTCTGTTAATTGAAACTCTGTATGCGGGTTTGACTGGCAGAGGGATGCATGCCCTTCAGATCACTTTTGGGAATGGTCAGGTAAGAGTTACCCCCATGAGGGCTGGTCACAACTGCACCAGGGAGTCTTCTGCAAGCCACAACATCTTTTTAATCATAATTTGCCTTGTAAAGCTTGAATGACAGAAGATGTGCTTCACCTGCTGAATCCCTCCTTTGCCTGTGCCACTGGAGCTGTGGACTCACAGCCACCACCACATGTGCTCACTTGCAGCCATTATGGAGCAGATTTGAAATAGTGCCTTTTCTTAAATGGTTGCAAATGTTTCCCTGTTATTTCGGCTGGCAGTCAAGCCAGTACTTTATTTTCCATTTATTTTCTTTCCTGTGCTGAGAAGTGGGGGAATACTCTGCAGCCCCAAGACAGAAACCAGAAGCAGGGAAGCAGAAAGGTGCACCAAAAGACAGGACTTGCCATTAAAATGTACTGCCCCAAACACACATTTCAATCCCTGTTTCTTGCAGCCTGAGCATCACTTTTACTACCCTGGCTTGATCTGCTTGCACCCAAACATATTAAGTGCCTTTATACACCTTTGAAGTACACTGAAGTGTCCTGAACCTTAATTTCCATCTGGTTCTCCCAATTCCACAACTTGATTCAGGTCTCAGTCCAAGGTCAGCAGAAGGCAGGCAGGCGTTTGGCTGGCTCTGGTGGTACTGGAGCTGGAGCCCCAGAATGTTTCCCGGTGCCTGCCTCTCTCAGGAATGTTAGTCACTGCTCCTTGGCACGGCACAGCCCGTGATTAGCGTTTCCTTCCTACCCCCGTCCTTCACGCCGCCACTTCAACTCTGACTTTTTGTTTTCCTCCTTCCCCCCTTCCCAGCCAAAGGGGAGAACAATTCCTGGAAAAGAAAAATGCTCTTTCCCCTGCATTGCCAAAACCTTTGCAGGGAGCTCTGGGGAGGAGAGAGTAGGCTTTGGAGAACATATGGCTAAAAGCATTTGGGGGTTTTCAGATGGTAAATGACCGATGAGGTCTCAAAGGGGTTTTATTTATAAATGATAGACTCCTGAGAGAGAAATAATTGCTGCTCTCCCAGGCGTTAAAAAGCAATTCACCTGACATAAAACCCAGGGATAAAATTAGCTAAATGAAAGCAAGATATGGCAACTGTATTAAGCTGCTTTTTTTTTTTTCTCCCTTCCCTGCTGAATGGTGAATCATTTTAATTTTGTTTTCCCCTCCTTTCTTGGAAGGAGGGAAAAAAAAAAAAAAAAGCCAACGCCAAAGCAGTGCCTTGGGTCTAAAAGAACAGATGGTGCCCTGGGCGGCCCTCCGGAGCGCTCGGCAGCGTGCATTCCTCCACTCCAGCGCTCAGATAACTGAGTTATACAGCACACGACCATCTGGTGTATGACACATCTTGTGTCCCCCGGACAATGCCCCAGCAAACCTCTTCAGGGGAGAGGTTAGTTTCTAGGGTAACAGCAGCATGTGCAGCTCCAGGCCTTATTGAGATTCAGGGCTCCTCACTTGTCCCTATTCTTCTCCTCTCTATTGTTGTCACTTGAGCTTTTGCTGCTTGGTTACACCGAGACTGACAATATCCATCAGTATTTTGTCCCCGGCCCAGAAACCATTGTCTCCAAATTTTGTTTCATTATTTATGTTTTCAATATCCAATGGTTGACTGAAGCATCTGCTGTAGAGTGATAAGGCAAGTGCCTATTGAGGAGAGCTGTGCTGCTGCCTGACAACGATGGTTTGAATTATTTAGGTTGTGGTTGGACAAGCATTTGCAAAAGGCAGGGTATCTGTGAAGCACTGAGGTGATTTTATTTATTTCTCTGTTTCAGGTTTTTTTAGGTGCTCACATCTTTTAATCCAGACCAAAAAAAACTTAAAGAGAAGTCAGCTCTCAAAAAGTAGCTCTGTCCATTGACTGGAGCTCTCCGGATGTTTCCTTGTGGGAAACTATTTGGGGTTGGGGAAAAAAAAAAAAAGAGGGGGGTTCACCTTCCTTTTAATTTTCTGTGGGGTTTGTTCTGAAGTGACTTTGGGATTTGAGTGTTCATATTCTACACTTATTTAAAGAGCCAAGGTCTGGCTTATAACCATGACCAAGCACTATGCAAAGTACTCTAAAATTCCATTTCAGCAAGTTAAGTTTAATCAGCAAAAACTAGTAGATGTTTTCTCTACCAATAAAAGATATGTGCCCCACTGAATCATTTACTCTGTTACAGAACAATTATACCAGCAGTGTTGCCTTCCTCACATATCTGGAATTGTTACAGCCAGCCAAAATCCCCCCAAATTCTTCTTGTATCTGCATGAAGTGCTCTGTTCTTTCAATGGAGTGGAAAATACCTGTTCAAAAATGTCAAACACCAAGCATGAGGTTTAAGCAATAAAAATGCACAACTAAGAAAGTACCACTGATGTCTAAGCAAAATTTGTTTAACTGCAGACCTCAGTCAAGGTATGAGTAACTTTAAGATATTGCATTGCATCTCAGATTCAGGTGAAGTCGTAGAGAACCAGCAATAACAGTTAAGAGAGGTTCTGTATACATGTATCAAATAATAATAACTATATATATTGATATTGTGATAGGTTTGCCATAACATGAAGTCTGATATATTGTTTTCACACATTTATAAATGGAGATTTTATTCTTAAAGTAACACTTGTAAAATACAGCTACGTGACCTAAAGGCAGTTTTAAAATTATTTTGCCTAAAATGTTTCAGATCCACTATTGGGAAAAGAGGAAAAAAATTGGGTTTTCCCCTCATGAAACAACTTTTTTTTTTGTAGACTGGTGGCAGGAAATAACAATGAGATGCAACCCTGAGCCTGGTTTTAAATATTCTACTGAAATTTGGTTTTGAGTTGCAGCATGTTCTGCCCCTGACCTGCTCATTAGGTGTGCCATGGTAAGTGCATTTTCTTCATAACATGCTTGAGATGGCATGTTATCATAAAACAGAGACCACACTAGGCTGCATGTGCAAGAGGAGAAAGATCATGGGCAAGCCTTGCTTGGCTGTGTTTTGCTTGGCAGCTTTCAGCAGTGAGGAGGAAGGGACGGAGTTCCTATTTTCCCATCTAAGTGTTGAAAGTTACCAGCAATTTGCTCCATCAGAGCCTCTGTGTTATCTCTGTAAGTCCAAAAGCCTCCACTCAGCCAACCAGGCAGGGCCAGCAGGGAGGATGCAGGAGAAGCCCCTGGGTTTCAGGTGTTTGTGGGTGCACAGGGAAGGTCCGTGTGCCCAGGTGTGTGCCATAGACTGGAAAATGCGGCTTGGCCATGCAGCGTTTTTCCACTTCTCACAGCCCTCCGAACTCCACTGTCCCAACTTCAGGGATGGCAGGCTGCAGCCCTGAGGTGCCTTATCATCTCTGCAGCTTCAGAGCATGAGAATCAATGGAAGTGAAGCAGAGCAGGCTGTCCCCTCCTGCAAAAGGTGCTCTTGCTGTCCGTGCGGTACCAGGTGAGCTGTTTCCCTAGGAACTGTGGAAGCTGCACGCAGTACTGAGCCTTCACTCTGTAGCAGTCTGGTTACTTCAGCTGGATGAGTTTTTCCTGGAAGTGGCATGGAGCAGAAGAAAGGTAACAAGGGTGGTCAGAGGAATTAGAAGAAGTATGAGGAGTTTCTCTGTCTGACCCAGCAAAAGGCTGAGTTTGGTTTCCATAAAGATACAGGAAGAAGAATTGCTGTTTCACCCAGAGGGCAATGTTGTCACAAGAACAAATACTTAAGTTGTGCACAAATAGATTTTTGAAGGTTTCTAAACATCAGAGAAGGAGGTTGCTGCAGTAGCACTCTGGTGAAGATGTGGGGAGCCAAAACTGAGCTTTAAGATGTGACTTGATCAATTTATGAAAGATGATAGCTTGTGATTGCCTGCAAAGGCAGGGAACTGGTCCTCATTACTCAGGACATCACTCTGTCTCCAGTATTTCATCAGTTTTAAAGGCAGAAGAGCCCATTAGATCATCTGGCCTGAACTTCTGGGTGACACAGGCCATAGATCTCACCAAGTTACTCTGCTGAGTCCAGCAATTTGCCTAACTTAGGTATTATCTTACCATCACCATAGAAAGAAACATTACATATATGTGTGTGTGTATATATATATATAATCTAAATTTTTATCTCTCTTTGAAGAAAAGTGAAGGCACACAGAGGCACAAGTGATACATGCAGTATGGAAGCAGATGAGAGTATTCATTTCATTTCTAGGAGTTCTTGCCTGCAGACTTCAGCCTGGAAGGGTTTGTCCAAAGGGGCTGTTTTTATTTCCCTTGTGGAAAAGAGGAGCTGCCATGTTCCTGTCTCTCATCAATCCAGAGTGAGGAAAGTGACCAGGCAGATACCGCATATTGCAATATCCCTGCCTTTACTGTCTTGTTACTTCAGGAGAGCTAATTAGGAGCAAATAAGGGTGAAAAGGAAGCCCAAAGGGTGTCCATCTGTGGAAGCAAAGGCTGCTTACAGGAAAATTCTCAGCTGAACCAGGAGGGTTTCTTTCTATCTTTCCCATTTTACATAGAGGAAGGACAAGCCACAGAATATAAAGCTTCCCTCAATTATGTGAGGAAGTGATCATTTTTGTAGGATTGTACTAAGGTATCTGTGTACTGCTTGAGGGCCACACTTGACCATGCTGCTCTGCCTTTGTCCAAACCTCTGAGAGCAGATGAAACCAACCAGTTTTCCATATAATCTGTTTCATTGACAGCATAGCAAATGGCTTCTTAGCAAAGAGGTTTCTCTTTGAAAAGGATCACTGAAGAGTCAGAAAAGCAAATTAAATTAAGAAGCATAAAGCAGAGTGCCATGCGCAGAGGGCAGAAGAATATACTGCTGTTTGCATGTGATCTAAGAAGTCAAAAGTACTCAGTTTTTCCAGGAACATCGGAATACTTTCATACTTTAAAAAACAAATCATGGCACAGTCTGTTTAGAGGAAAATGCAAAACAAAACAAGTGGGGCCGTGAGACGTAATGCAATTTGCATCTAAATACCTTTTAGAGATAAGAACGTGTTCTGAGGAAAACACAGTATTGCCAGTTCACGAGACTTACTTTCTGGTATCTTTGTGGGAACCAAATGAATTGCAAAACATCTGCAAGGTCCAAAGTGTCAATTATGCCTTTATGTACGTGGAGGAAATGTCACATGATGGAGGCAGTCATTGGACATGGTCAATTGTAGGGTTTTATCCTTTGCTTAGCCTTAAAGCCTCGCTCAACAGTCAGGTTAGACAATGGCACTGTCAGAGTGGGAGATGGATCAGTTTGGCCACTCAGAGGAGCTGCTTATCAGCACAGAAAGTGTCCCCAGCCTTGGACAGAGCTGACATTTTGCTTAAAAAGCCAGGCTCAGGGCTGCTTCGAACAAGTAGGCTTCCAGATTTGCACATCTAGAAGCAGCCAAACGAAAAACCGAGCACAAAGCACAGATATCAACTAGGATTTGCAAAAGTAATCATGCAAATGAAGTAGTTTTCCAAAGTTTCCCTTATACCAGATCTGTGCTTCTTAGTCAGATTCTCCTCCACAATTTATTTTAAAAAATGCCAACTTTGCAGAAGCATCTTACAAGAACATATAAAAGGAGGTTGTGCATCATTCAAGGACCGTAGGAGCTGCCAAATGAGAAGAATGGTTTTGAAAGGCCCATATGTGTGACTCTGAATGCCAAATATCCTCATTTTAATGGCTTGTGTGTTACAGTTTATATTGAGCACTTCAACAAGTCCCAGTAATATTCTTTACGGATTTGCAAACTCGCACTGCTTCTCTAGGAAGCTTTTAAATCCAGCAACATTTGTAATACACAGTTTGTGTGTGTTTTACTGCAGACAATGTCTGCACAAAACATCATCTACAGTCTGTAAAACTGCACAGAAATGCCACTGGCACCATTTCCAGCTGCGCTCCAGGCCAGGTTCTGATCTCTAGCTTACACCATGGTTCATCACTCTCTAGTCCATGCTATCCATGTGCCAGGTGACGTGTTTAGGTCCTTCAAGGCCCACAGAGATGCTGTCAGAACCTGTGTGCAACACTTATCTGCAAGAGGGTATCTGTAGGGGACATTTTTGTGGCAGTTAACAGAGGACATTTCTGCAGAACCACCATAGATTCCTGCAAAATGTGACAGTTTCTCCAAAGTCTGGTCTCTAGGTCTGTGGAAAGAAAATCAACAGCCTGAACTGCATCAGCCTTGTCAACTCCACAGCTGCAACCATCATCCTCTTTAATTACGCATTGTCACATGCAGATTATTGGCATCAGCTCCCCTCCCATCATGGAAATTTTGGATTGAGCTTGTAAACATTATTATTTTTAATTATTATATTATTGCATCACTGTGGATGCTTTTGTAAAGTCTGCGTGACTGGGCAAACATGTCTGGCATCACTCTGAGTGTGTGTCCCACCAAATGGCATGCCATTTGCAAGATATGAGCCAGGCTGGATAAGAAAATGAGAAGCAGCTGGGGGAAGGAGGAGGCAGGGAGAGGAAATGTTTGCTAAGTAGTAACTAAGTCTTTATGACGTGTGCGTTTCTGCTGCCCAACTATGGGCTTGTTGGTGCTGACACTGTAACACCAGCCTATCACCTACGGGGATAAAAACAGGAGCGCAAATTATGTAACTTGCAAAAAGTCTTTTTAGGGTCAAGGTGGGAATCTGGGGAGAAGGGATTCTGGATCTGGATGATCCAGGGAAGTAGATTAATGAGCAGAAAGGGAGACAAGCAGAACAAGTGTTTTCTATTGCTTTAGGAAGCGTGCAGCCAAAACTGGAAATTGAACATCAAGAATTAAATCTATTCTGAATTGTAAAAGCCTTCACACTGATTTAACTTGGATTTTTGTAATTAATATAACTATGTTTTCCAGTGCACTGTGAGATAGAGTTTGGGAGAGATTTTGCCTGCAGGCAGAGTCAAGCCCCCTTCTGAACTCCCCATCTGCATCCTCCTGCCCTTGGCCTGCAGAAGCTGTTCAGTGCTTGTTCTGCCTAAAGTACTGGTCAAAAGCCTGGCTTAAATTAATATACCCAAGAGGAGAAGGATGGTTTTACTCTGGTTGTGGTGAGTTGTCAGTAATTAAACAAGTTATGACAAGGTTACTCATACACCTAAAGAAGAAAAACAACTGAAAAAGGGATGGAATTTGCTCTGCTGGGGAGATATAAGTTGCCTAGTAATGAAAATGATAGCATTTATTTAAAGTTTGTTGGATAAGCCTATCAATGCAGGTATTCCAGGAAAGGGTGGAGTTTGTCTCACAATTCCAGGAATGGAAGGATTTTTATGAAGGCAGCAGACACAGATCATGTGCACTGTGAGATAAACCCACTGGAAAGGTCTGAAGTGCATCATGGTTTGGGATGGATTACAGCAACACGAGTTTCCTTTTGTAAGGGAGCATGAGGGAAGACAGCTATACAAGAATGTTCTAGCAGCAAAATTACTCGAAGGGATGATTCCTGGAAACTGTTTTTAGTTTGAAATATTTCCCTGTGCCAGTGAAGCTTGTGTAAGTAACATCCCTGCAAAAGAAAACATTACTACAGTACAAAATCCAGCATCTGGTGGTGAATGGATCAAACTCCAGCCTTCAAAACCTCTCTAAAGGAAAACAGTAAAAGCCAGGAGAGGTCAGACTGTTGTCTATCATCTCTGTGGTAGAAAATGGCTTGTATTTAGGGGGGAAAAATCATGCAAAACCATACAATTTCTAACTGGAGAAAGCTATCTGTTAGAATTTCTTGTTTCTGTGTTGGTTAATGTCCTTTCACTTGTTTAGAAGAATTATCTACCAACTCATCTGATCTTAAAATAGAAGTGTCCAGTCCCTCCTCTTCTGAGATCTTGTCATCAGGAAAACAGCATGCAAAATTGTTTTATGGACTAATATTGTTTTGGGTTCTTGAGAAGTTGCTGAGTAACCATCTGATGGGGTAGATTCCTTCAAAGCCAGTTGTGCATGGCAAAACGCAGGTTTATCAGGAGAAAAATTTGTATTTCTTCAAAACTTTATGCAGCAGAGTCAGCAACTCCGTCATTCCTGTCCTCCACAAAGGCTGAGGTGGATCTGGATAGCTCCTCTCAGCAGCTCTTTTTTCACCTGAAAAGACTCCACATATTTTACAAATCCAAATACAAGAGATGGACCTTTTGTCCCACACTTATCTCAAACATAGGGCGCTTCATTTGGCAAAAAGTGTTGTCATTTACCAAGCATGCTGAGAAAACACAGATATGGAGACTATCCAGGTGGTAGTTCCCTATGGATTTGGGAATATTGATGGCACTTCCAGCTCTACCATGCCTTAAGGGTTAAGATAGAAAGTGACAAGGATGTTGGTAGTTCCTATTGCAAAACAAGGACTGTTTTCCTCCAGCTGCCCTATGCCTCCTCTCTGGCAGATTCACCCCTCACAGGTCAAATAAAAAGGCGATTTTTGCCATCATCAAAATTAGGATTCATTGAGATTGCATAAATGCACTGTTCCTCCAGTCCTGAATACCTCCTGCTGGAGTTGGTGAAAATACTGTTAGGGGATGCAGTGGGAGCTGAGCCAGGCTGAGCACTCTCCTGGTTACACAGACCATAGGATGAAGGCGATGTCTCCCAGGAAACCAGCCTGCCACAGCAATTTGCTGCTAAATATCACACTGTGGCTTGAAATGAATGGTATTTAGTCTATGAACAGGGAAGACAGTGGCTTAAAACCGCAGCTTTTCCATTACTTCACCAATGATGATCTGATGATTTGTTTTCTGAGTTGCAGCTTCTGAACCCGTAGGATTACCCAAAACTTTTTGGGTTTCTTTTTGGGTTTCTTTGTTACAAAAAAGAGCTTTTTAGCTCTTTATTTGAGGGGGCAGGGCTGGGAAGTGTGATGAGATTGAAAAGCATGCTGAAAGTCAGGAAAACCTGGTTTGTATGCACCTGGCACATAATTGACTTCAGCTTGCAGCCTCTTGAGCACTGCCATGCCCTTTGCCAGAGCCACGATATTCACAAGTGTGGGGCAGCCGAGCAGGTGTACCCTCATGAATAAAACTCCTCCCTGTTGGGTCTTTGCTACTCTCGTTACCTAATTCTCTCTGCAGAGAGCCTTGGAAAAGACCCTGTGCTGGGTGAGTAGCACTATCAGTGTGTTCCCAAGGAGGATGGAGGGGCACCTATCTAGGGGTGATGTTTTCAGCTTTCTGTGTTTATCTATAGAGGAGTCAACAAAATGCTTCCCCATGTCCTTTCTCTGTTAAACACAAGTAAGGAAAGTTTAGGACAGTATTTTTCTTGTGGTATATTTTGGAGTTGTTAGCTAAGTAGGTTTGCCTCTAGCAGAAAAACCTCTTCTATGCTGTTTATCAGGAAAAGATCAAGAGCAGAAAATGTGCACTGAGCTGTTGAAAAAGCCCCATCATCTCTGATGTTCGCCTCAGGTACACAGCTAGGGTTTAACCAGGTATTCTGTATAGGGGAGCATGTAGTGTTCCATTTGGCAGGTGTATAAATGCTACTGATGGAGAATAATTTCAGCTCCTGGGGTCTCAGCAGTTGCTCAGACCAAGATCCTCTCGGAAGGAGCCAAGGCAGATCAGACTGGGCCAGGTTTTTAGGGTATCTTTATTCACAGTGCAATGTCTTGATCCCCAAAGTATCCACCTGTGTGCTCCTTCTCTAGCTCAGGGCTCTCCACTTACCCCAGGACTTCTGCCCCTCTCACAGACCCATTCACTGCAATTCCATTTGCTTATTTTTCTTCCCTTTCCATGCTCAACTGCACAAAACCACGTTAAGGCAAGTTTTCCGTGCCTCATCAGCAATGTTAGGTCCCTGTGTTTCAAAGAACCCAGCCTGAACCCTTCTGAAGATGGATTCTGGCAAGAAAAACGCACCAGCCAGCCCAAGCTATGGACCAGATGAAATCTCTACTATGAGGAACAACGTTTTCCAAGCACAGTCACAATCCTGCCCTTTAGTTCTTCACTATTTTGATTAAACCTTCTATTTTTCTCTTTACACTCTTAGTGTTGGCCTCACTAGTTGTCCCATGTTTTTTTGGACCCCTAATGTGTTTATTCAAATGGCATTTATTAAGATTTGAGCTTTATCTCCTCTGTTTGAATACCACCCCTGTCCCTTTTTTTTTCTTCTTGGTATGCTGGAATTCTGTATGCTTTGTTACGTCTTCTTTTTACTAAATACATCTCTTAAAAACACTGAATTTGTCTTTGCATAATGGTAGATTTTGCTTCTGGAACAACTCTGCCACCTTTCTTTGGCCAAATTACACATACAAGAGTTACTAATGAAATATTATCTAACATGACACTTGGAGTTTTTAAAATCTATCCAAAAATCAACATTTAAATACTTTAATTGTGCTATCACTCACCTGGCTATTATGAAAAAGCATTATCCTCATTTTAAAATCACTTCAGGTGTTTTTGTACAATAAAATTAAAACTGTACGTACTTGTCTTAAAAATCATCAAGGTTACTCATTATATTCTCTGTGTTATCACCAGAGATGTAAATGTGCCATGTGCTCTGTGGCCAATTAAAACACTCGCTCTGTGATTTCTATTCTAATTGCAGCAGTCAGATTGGAGTCTGGGTTTGGAGGAGTTTGGGAAGAATGGAGCAGGTGGGAAGAGGGATGGCAACAAGGGTCAGACTTGCTCTGTTTACTCATATGTGAAACACAGGAATATGTTTCTATATGAAATAGAAAGAAAGCTTGAAACCAAACCTCCTAGCCCAACAGCATGGATAAATATCAAATGAGTCAGAACTTTATTATTGCCTTCATTGGTCTAAGCAGGCAGACAAAACTGTCAAGGTTTTGGAAGTGCACCTGATGATCTCAATTAATAATTTTAAAGCCAATGCAATTTGCTCCCTTTATCTCAAAACCAAGGTAGTTCTGAAGTGCTGCATTAGAAAGGTGCCAGACACAAACTGTTCCAAGTGACAACCACCTCGCTTGAGAAGTCCAGATGCTGGTGAGAACAAGAGAAGTACAAAGATTTCTATTTTCTCACTCCAGCATGGTTTGCTGTCTAAAACCTGCTGCGTTAAGCCTGGCAGGAGTTGTATCTCACTGGAGTTGAACAAGTGACTTTAGCTCCCGGTGGGTGGCTTGGACAGGTGTCTCTGTCCCAATACAGACTTGTTCATTTGTTGCCCTTTTCTGCCTGTAGCTCTTCCCTTGTAACAGCACGGGTTCTCTCCACAGCTCAGTTTAACCCATCTGGAGTTGCAGCTTCATTTCTTGCTCAAGGTTAAGGTCTTCACAACAGGAGCCTAAGTGGGACTCCCCACACACCTCTTCACCCAGAAACACAGCAGCACATGAGAAAATGTCACACAGTGCCTCTGCCTGTCCTCCCCTCACTGCCTTTGGGCTGATCCCCCAAAACTGAGCTGAGGTTACAGTGAGGCTTGGGGTGACCTCACACGTTTGTTCTTCTGCTCTCTTTTTCCAGGTGGATGCTTGGGAGGCGACGTGTCTGTGTGAGTCCATTGCAATGTAGATTTTGGGAAATGGCTCCAAGGACTTTTTTTTCTTAGAATGCCTGGTTGCGGGGGGATGCAGGGAGTGCGTCCCCCGGGTCCCATCCTCCTCCACCTTTGGCTGCCACGCTCGCCGCTCCAGCAGCAGCAAGAGCCCAGCGGGGGCTGGCTGGGGATGTTCATCCTTCCCGGGAGGAGCTGCCTGGGCGCGCTCCGCGTTGCCGTGCGCTTGCCGCAGCGGAGCGGCGGGACCCTGGGGAGGGTCTGTCCCCTCCCGGGGTGCGGGGGCGCGGCGGGGCCAGCAGAGGGAGCGCACACGACGCGGTGCGGTTGCGGCCCCGCTCCCGGCCCCGCTCCCGGGCGGGGGCTGGGGGCGTTCGGGGAAAATGAAGGTATTTCCCAAACCGCCCCGTCTTGCCCTTTCCCCCCACCCCGGCCGCAGCCCGCGCGAATGGGATTTTTCCATCGTTTTACGTTGTAACGTGGTTTGGACAGTTCCTGCTGCGGGGCTGAATCCTCACCCTAAAGGTTGTGAGGCTTGGCTTTGTCCTTCAGAGCATCTCTTCTCTAACCACGCTACAAAATCCACAGATACTTTTTAAAGCAGACACCATATCTAGGAATGTCATCCCCAGCATGCCACTGAGGCTTTAAATGTGACCGTCACCTCTGCAGTCCCTGTGAGCATCTCTGATTACAAGTGCTGGAGCTATCGTGCTCTGATGGGGTACGCCGCCCAGAGAGTAACAACTGAGCTCAAACCCAAACTCTAGTGGCCCTTGATGCGGAATTGGTTGGAAGAAGTCTTTTTGCATGAAAATGATCAAATTTTAAAAAGAAAACCAGGTCATACAAAGAAAAGAAAACCCTTGAAAAAACGTATTCATAAAAAAAAAAAAATTATTTCTGCATCTGCCACTCAGAAAGGACCAGCTGCCTTATAGACAAAATCCACCCCAAAGAGCCTGTGATGTGGGACCCCAGACTCACAAACCAATGGGGAGCTTTTCCACCTGCACAGAAATCCACGGATTTCAGGGGAGTCTGCATGAATCATTTTGCAGGAGTGGACCTGAAGCCAGTCACACAGATGGGCAATGTAGCATTGGTTTGTCCACTGCCCTTCATTATATTCTTAGCCCCCCTTCCCCGTGCCCTAGCTAATCTTTATTTTCCATGTACAATGAGGGAAAATGGCTACTCCAGATGTCTCTAAGCTCCTCTCAAAAGCCATTATCTGGCAGGTCTCTCTAGAGGACTGTGCTAACTGTGGGAGTGTTACTTAGTGGATAATAGTACCTATCCTCTATTTTCATGCTTCTAACAGCGAAAGATCTGGAGTTGTCTAATACATTTTCAAGCAAATCACCAAGACAAGCAATAGCAAGGATGATGGGAAGGGAAAAAGCAAATGTTGAAAAGACCTGGGCATTTTTGAGGAGGATTAAGATTAATCAAGATTAGATCTGCAGAGATTTTTTTTCTTCTTTCCTTTCCTGACAAGCCCCAAACATTCCCTGCCCTGTGAGTGATTTGCACTCTCTACTTATGTGTTCTATCTTTCTCTGACCTCTCTAAGACTTGGCTTGCAGCTGCCAAGGTTCCCCTATATCCAGGTTGTGAGTCTGTGGGTTGTTCCACTCCCAAACTGTCTTCAACTGCACCTTCTGAACATGGAGGGATTAGGCTCTCAGAAGGAGGGGAAAAGAATGGTTTCTGGTTTGCAGAAGTCCCAAGTGTTTAGTAAGGTGGCAGTACCTTCTAACACAGTGATTTCTTCTGCCACTTCTCATTTCTGAGTGTGGTCCCATCAGAAGGTAGATAGGATCCATGTGAAGGGGAAAGGAAGAAGCTTGTGTTGTTCCCCTCCTGTGCACTCCCAGAAACCTGGGGCTCTTTGGAGGCTGGCACAAAGCAAACCTGAAACAGGCTCGTCCTGGAGGAGTCTGTGATGCCAGCACAAGTCCTGCTGCTGTGCCATCCTCTCTTACATTCAACTGGTGGGGCTGAAGCATTTCATACCCTCAGCCAGGAGTCACTGGTGGTCCCAGCTGCACTCGCTCCATGCTGTGGCTGGGGCCAGCAACACAAGAGGAATTGCAGCAGTGATGGAAACTTGTTCCACTGAGCTGTATACATATTAATGTAATCATATTAATCCGTGGCTGCTGTGGTCAAGGCTGGGATACAGGAGCAGGCATCAGGGAAGAGCACTGCTTTGTAGAGGTAGCACTGTGTGCTTCTGGAATTGTCCTGCTTCCCATCAGGGAGCAGATTGTGTCAGTGTGTTCAGGCAGCGTCCGTGGAGCAGCAAAAAGCAGTCTTGCCTGCACTGACCAAGATCTTCCAGCTGGCCCTGCCTGTAAACTGTGGCTTAACTCAGGTAAGACAGTGACCCACACAAAACCAGGTACTGAAATAGCCACATACACGTGCAGATATAAACAGACGC
Organism: Pardalotus punctatus; assembly: GCA_013400915.1. NCBI lineage: Eukaryota > Metazoa > Chordata > Aves > Passeriformes > Pardalotidae > Pardalotus > Pardalotus punctatus. The sequence goes on along the minus strand of VZTX01006688.1, from coordinate 14,431 downwards.
CATCTCTGCAGCAAACACAGAGAAAATAGCCTCCTCTTAGATATATGTTTGAGCATTTTGTTATTATACAAATACCTTTGGAGGAAAACCTCTCAGCCTTTTTATATTTTTATTAGAGAGGACATAGATTTACCTTTGCTTATACTTCCAAATAATACATAAGTCACATTTACCTTACCCTCTCCTAAAGATGCCATGACTTAATAAGAGGGATGAATTTGTCATTCTGTTTGTAATGTCTTCAAGACACCCAGCATATTTTGGGCTGTAGTATTGGTGCCTTAACTAAAAAATGGGTCTGTGGCAGCTCAGGTAGGCTTTTCTTTTCTTGTTGCTGGTACAGGTTTTTTTTAGTCCTAGTGATATGTGATATAAATTATGCTCATGGCTGCAGCACTCTGATCTGTTCTTGATACCAGGTTTGGAAGTGGTTGTGGCTAGTGCATCAGTCACAAGGGTAGCCAAAGGAGCCAAGCCATTGCTTTAAATTAGGTGGCCCACTTGGCTAGGGGTGCTGCTGCTTTGCTCACTAACTTTTACGATATTTTTTTCTAATCACTGCATGCTTTTTCCTGTCTTTTACAAACCCAAATCCTCATTTTCTGTCTCCCTCAAAAATGAAACTCAACCTTAACCACTAATAAATTCATTTGGGGGACCACAGAACTTTAACACGAGGCAAATATGAAGCAAAGATGCAAAATTAGCCTCCGTGCCACCCATGTGATGAGGATCTATCCAGCTGTGGTGGACTCTTACTTTACAGACAGTAGCATCCGCTATGCTTAAAACACACCTCGAGGGCACAGTAGGGACTGTAACATGTTAGAACCCTGTGCTGAGTCTTGAGCCAGCCCCAGACCTTGCAAAGAGGGATGGTTGTTGCTCCCAGCTTCAAGTGCAGTGCAGAAAGGACCTAAGAAAGAGGGGGAAAAAAGCAGGAAAGAGCTTATGCTTGGATGTCTAGGGCCATCTGCCACCGCAGAAGTACAATACTGGATTCTTGAAATGTAAAAATAGATCTCAAAAGAGACATGTTTTAATGAACTGAACACAAAGAAACATGGTCGAAATAAACTGAAAACAGAAGCAAGGTTCAAGGATCTGTTTGTTAAATGAACACCCAAAGCCAGAATATGTTTTTAGTGCTGGAGAATGCTGGCTGTCTGGTTTCTGCTAAAGCCTCCCGTCTCTCTTTGGGATGCATGTGGGAGAAGGAGGGGGTGAATGGCAGCCCTTGTTTGTCCTCTCTTGAGGAATCTAATTATGTATCAATTGATTTCAAAGCCTGGAATAGTAACTCTCTAGAAAACACTCTCTCAGAGACATTGTTCCAATTTTCGTCTGTTCATAATTTATTCACCTCCGGTTTCAATGAGAAGGGTGCTCCCTCATACTGATTCGCTCCCCACGAGTTGCACAGAAAATCACAAGTTTGTGGACTTTAAAAAAAAAAAAAAAACAAAACCAAACAAAACATGCACACACAGAGCAGCGAGGGGAAGGCGGCTGGGCAAGCGGGAGGGAACAAAACGCAGCTCCTGCAAGGCAGGGCACCCACACACCACTCTGGCGGGCAGCCCCCGCCATGCCCAGCTGGGAGCACAGCTCCTTCCCTTGCCCCTCGCTGCCGGCACAGCCTGGAATTACCCTGGGGGGCAAGGAGAGCTGTGCACCCCAAAGGAGCATTGCCACTCAATGCCCTGCGGTGCCCTGAGCATCAGGAGAGTGCGGTGCAGGCTGCTGCTGGCCTCACGATGCTCAGAGTGCAGAAAAACCAAAAATGTTTTGGTAGCCCACCCTCCAGCCCTGGTGCCACCCGCCCTGCTCAGGCCAGCCGGTTCACGGCCACCCTGGGGCTTCCCTCTGCACTGTGGCTCTCCAGGACCCCATCCCTGGGTCCCCCTGGGTCACCCACGGCACACGGTATAGGGGCGACCAGCCAAGCCCATGGCCCTGTTAGCCCACAGGCCATGTCTAGGGGGCTGTGTTTAGGCTGGGGCTCCACCGAAGCCACAGCTGTCTGCTCGCAGTGGGAGGCACCCGGTGCCCGATGCCCGGCGCCGCTGCCTTGTGCCCACCCAGGGCAGGACCACGGCCCCCAGCAGGGCAACCCCTCCCCCGGGGGCTGGGCCCCCCAGAAACCCGCACCGGCAGCGGGCTGGGCGGCTGGAATCCATCCCTCCCCCCTCCCCAAAGCAGCCGAGCCACGAGTCTCCTGTCATTCAGCCTTCTGCCCGGCTGATCACTGTGAAAAGAGCCGCCCCGGTGACAGAAACACATGAATATTGACTGCAAACAAACCCCGGGGGAGCGGCACCTGGGGGGCTGCGAGAGCCGCTCTCCCCGCAGCCCGCGGGGAGCGCGCTCACCTGCGGCGGGGCGCGGGCACACGCACGGCCCTGCGCACACATGCATGCGCAGCCCTGCATGCACGCACACATGCATGTGCAGCCCTGCACGCACGTCCAGCCACTCCCGGCAGCCCTGGGCCGGGCCGGGCGGAGGGTCCGGCCGGCTGCAGCTCCCCCCGGGCCGCCCCTCCCTCTGTCCCCCCCGTACCTGCCGCGGGCCGGGGAGGCGGCAGCTGAGTCTATATAGCTGGTGGGTTATAATGGGGCTGTCCCCCGGGGGGGAGGACCATAAAAGAAACACGTTTCATTTACAAGTTTCCCCCAGCTGGCCCCCGACTTTAGTCCTTATTCCCTTTCTGGAGAGGGGATGGGGGGAGATGGCTTCCCCCCGCCCTCCCTTTTCATGTATCTACCCCAGGCCAAAATCTTTGCTTTCACTTCCAAATCCTCAAGCTTTCCCAGTTTAAAGGCAAGAGTCACGGGGGAAAGGGGGGTAGGAGACAAAAACTCCGCACAGTTTTCCATTTCTTTTTGGGCCATGGCATCCCTGATTATCCCTTTCCTCTTTATCATCTCCATTAAAAAAAAAAAAAAAAGTTTATTAATTATTGCTTTAGAAATCTACTTTGGAACAACCCTACACCTCCCTCCCCTCGAATTAAATAAACAGCATCTGGAAGCTGATATATCACCAAATGTGACCCTCTTTTTTTATTTCTTCCCTATTGTTTAGGATTAGGGCTATAAATAACGTGTCGGGTGGGTTTTATGGACGAGCCACGTTTCTAAGGTGCCCCCCCGTTATACCGCCAGAGCGGGATGTAGGGTCGGGGGTGCAGGGGGCCGACTCCCCCACGCCAAGCCCCTATTAACCGCCTATTACTGCGGGTGGGGGCAGGGAAGGTGCAGATTTAAATGGCTTCTCCCCCCTCCCTTCAAACGCAGACAATTTTGATGAGTGGGTTTTTGTCCGGATGGTTTGTAATGGTGCCTGTTTTGGGGTGTCCCGGGGGGTCCGGGAAGCTTTAATTCGCTCACAAAAGCTCATTTGCAGGTCAATGCCATGGCACACTCGCCTCTCCCCTTTGCCTAAATCTCCTTTTGTTCCCCATCGCCTGCTCCTCATGCCAGATGGCCGCGGAAAATGCTAANTTTTGATTTGTTTTTTTTCCTCCCCCCCCCCCCTTTTTTTTTTTTTTTTTTTTTTTTTTTTTTTTTTTTTTTTTTTTTTTTTTTTTTTTTTTTTTGCATTTAATTGCAGCCCTTTGCAGATGGGGGCTGCGGAGTGTGTGCTTCATTCAAATGAGGTTTGCTTTTTGGTTTCCAGGCACGTTTCTAAAAGTCCGATCTGAGTCAGGCAGGGATTAGCTTGACAGGGAAGTGATCAGATTAAAATCCGTGCATGAGCTCGGCCTCCTCCCTCCCTCCCTCCCTTTAAAGCTCTTCTCCTTCCCCGCCGCTTTCCTCCCAGGAAAAGGGTAAATTCTTCTTTTTCCTGAGCCAGGGCGAGCGATTTAGGGTGAGAGGCAGGGTGGATTTTGCCTGAATCTGTGCAAGATTCCAGGGAAAATTCATCTGCTTGGGGCAATGGGAAAATAAGACTCCCATAGATAACATCTTGCCATCGGTAGGATCATAAGGCTGGATTTGCCATAAAAATAAATATTTTCTTTCTTTTTGAAACTTTTCTTTGAAAAGGCAAGTGTTGGTCTTGGTGGGAGGTGGGGAGCAGGTGCCACCACGGGTCTGGGTATGTGAGGGTGGGGATGGGGACTGTAGGGTACAGAAGGGCAGCCACTGGCACCCCAGCATGTAAAACCCCCTGTGGAAACCCTCCAAATGCATGGAGGAGAAGGGAGAGCCACCAAAACGGGTCGGGAAGAGATGCTGAGAGAGGTGTGCCTTCTTCTTCGGGGGTGTCACTCAGTTTTAGTAGGATGAACTTGTCTTCAGATGGGGTTTGTGACCTATGAAATGCCTTTAAAATGGTCACGCTTAAATGTTGCTCTTAACAAGGAAAAGAGTGCCAAAACAGCAAAAGTGGGTTTTTTTCCTCACTTTAAAGACAGCTACACAGTGCTTGCAGCAACTGCACAAGACAAAACCCAGACTCCTTTTTATCAGGATGCAAGTTAACGTGTCCCACTGCATGGTGGCAGCCGGCTGCTACTGCACGGGGTAAACCCTGGGCTTGGGCTACTCCTTTTTATGGGTATTTTCTGAGTACATGGCTTTGTAACTCGGAGGGGAAGACAGGAGGTTGTGCTGCTTTTGTTCACCCAATGGCAGGGTGATTTTGCCCCTTGGGGTAGGGGTGGATTTGGCTTCTGAATTTTCAGCTAGAAGGAGCCTTATTCAAGGCTGGTCAGCCAGACAAGGATTTGAAGGCACTTCTGCATTTTGGGTGGCACTGGCTTTGGAAGTGCGCCCTGCAGCAAATCCCTCAGCAGTAGAAAAGGCCCAAGGATCTGGCCCAGTTGCCAGTGAGGTTGGATGTGGTTTAAGGCACCACCAAGATTTCCAAATGGAGCAGGGCTGGGGGTGTGCTGAGGCAGAGCTGTAGGATGGCTCATAGTGAAATCAGAGGTGGCACCTTCACAGAGCTGTAGTAGCTTGGCAGGTGAGCTTCACAATCTGGGTTCAGAAATGTACATGGTGGGGAAAAGAAATTAATGTCTGAAAAGTTTTAAAACTATTTCATGGTGCAGAGAGGCAAACAACAGACAGCTTATCATTTTCTGTGCAGTCACAAATCTACACTTGATTTTTCCTATAGGATATGTTCTGTTATAGCAAGATGCTGATGTTTACTCGCTGATGTTGGATCATATTAGGCAACTGTATTGCTTGACTTCTCCTTAGTTTTCTCGCTTAATTAAAGTCAGCCTGCAAATGCTGATCCAGGTGTTACCCATGGCTGGCACAGACACCTCGGTCTGTCTGCAGGTTGGGTGAACAGCTCTGCAGCAGCAGTTGGCTGTCAGTACAAATTTATATTTATACATACACTTCGAATATTTGTGTTTTGAATGACCTGTCTACTGTGATTTTTGGAGCTTAAGAAAAACACCCTGTAAAAAAATCATTATCATCTGTGACTGATTGTGCCCCAAGAGAAAAAATATAGCTTCAGATTTGGGAGTTTTAGGTGTGAAGTAATTAAGCAGCACCTTTGCCTACCAGGTAGGAATCTGACGGAAGGTGCGGGGTCTGCATGCTGGCTGCTTTTTGCTTCTCTCAGTGCTGGGAAATCACGATTGATCTGTTAAAAATTAATTATTGCATTATTCTAGTATTTATTTATTATATTGCATTATCCTAGTTATTCTATTATTTCTGATACTGCATTATACTAATTACTATTAAGAGCTTCTTGTGAATATGTGGAAGCAGCCATTCTCTTTGGGTTAACAGGCAAAAATAAAAGGAAAATTACAGTAGAAAAAGATTTAACCCTAGTATCACTTAAATCTTTAGTAATTATTTCTTTCTCTCTCTCTCTCTCTCTCTCTCTTAAATTTGTGTTGGGGAGGGGCAAATCCCATATATTCTGGATTTTTGTTTAAGGTACGTTTGTTTCTCTAAGAATTCAAGAACATTTATTTGCTTAAAGGCTTGCCAGTAAAAAGGCCCCAGGTCTAATCCCCTTTCTGCTACACACCAATGAAACTTAGGAAACTCTTTGACTATTGACTTTTTCACGTGGAAACTGATCTGCTCAAAATGAAAAGAAACCATTTCTTGGAGGGGGGAAGAAAAACTCTGTGAAACTCCGTTTTGAAGAAGTCATCGTCCTTGGCCTGTGGAGTAGCAGCAGAAGCAAAGGCTTTTTGATCCTCAGATTTGTAAACTTGTAGACATAATAATGCCATTTCTCTAGTGTTAGCAGGTGTCCTGTCTGGAAGTTGCTGCCTCAGCCTCCAGCAGAGCTGGGAATTAGAAAATTGTCTGTCTTTCCTGAACCGTGAAGTGCTGCTCTTAAATAAAGGCCAGGTCAGATGTTAAAGGGACATTCTTGTCTCCTGAAGCCGAAATAATCTACAGTCACGTCGAGAAATGAAGGCATCCTCCTCCCAAAATGGTCAATCTCTTTATCTCCCATTATAGCCTGCAGGGTCAAGAAAAAGCTCCTTCGGTGCTGACATTTTGCAATATTTCTGCTAAGTCTGTATTTATTCTGTAAAACTGAATTTCAGGGAAATATGATAATTGGGAAAGTTTTATTCTCTTTCTTTTCCTCCCCCTCTGCCCCCCCGTTATCCTTCCTCTGATGGAATAGTTCAGTGATCTCAGATCAAACTTCGTAGATAAATTCTCTATTTTCTCTCTGCTTGTTAACAGCTTCCAAATTAAATTAGGGTTATTATTTTTTATTTAGCATGGTAAAAAAGAATTTTTGCACCGAGCCCTTGAAATCCTGTAGAGAGGCACAAAACGCAAACCAACAAGCAGAGTCTTTTAACTTGCAGCTAACCGCTTCTGATAAGGTGTCTTTGCCCGCTGTGTTTTATGGGTGTTTGCTAACAGCGATTGTTATGGAAATGATCCCCAAATCTCCTGTTGTATCCCCCTGCAGAGGTGACTGCTGCTGCTTGGAGCTGTGCTGCACACCCGAGAGCAAACACGGACGGCTGCTTTTATTTTATTTACGCAGCAGAAAGGCTGTGCCTGGCCGGTTCTCAGGGGAGCGCCCAGCCCAGGAGTTGTGCTGTGGGGAGAAAGTGTTCCCGCTACCAGCTGCGGGGTGTTTCCCCTCTTCCCCCTGCCCTGCCCTCCTCCACCACTCACAGACCAGGAGCTGGAGGGGGAATGTGCAATTTGGCAGAGAAGCAGACTGCGTCAGGCAGGTGCCTTTTGCCATCACAACTCAAATTAAATGTGTGTTCCACTGTAATAGCCAGCAACCTGCTGCACTCCCTGGCTTCCTCACTTGTGCTGCACAGGGTGGTGTGGCGATGTTTTGGAGAGGAGGAGAGAGAGTCTAGGAAGGCAGAGGTGGGTACCACTGTGCCCTCTCCCACAGCTCTCCAAGCAGAAAAGCCTGCTCAGAGCAGCCCCTAAAAGTTTGCTCTTGGCACAAGAGATGGGTTTCCTCCTTTAGAGGGGTATGTGTCTGGAGTTCCTCAGTCAGCAGGAAAAGGGAACAGGTTTTGCCTACAGACGTGCAGAAGAAAATAGAGAATCAGGTGACAGTATTCCCAGTCCTGCTCACTCACCTGGGTGAGAGCAAACCACCCCCCCCCCAAAAAAAAAAAAAAAAAAAAAAAAATTCCAAAGCTTTTGGTATACCAGTCAGCAGATGGAATGTTGTACAGCACCGGCAAAACTGAAGTGATGTTAACTAGATCCATGTTTGAAAACATCTTGACTGAAGGACCTAAGAAAAGCTGGCTTTGCTAAACCAATTACCAAACGTATGAAAACAACTTAATTCATGCTCATTGTTTTCCAGAGTAAATTTCTCTAGACCTCAGTTCCTGGTATAAGGCTGCTTGATGTTGCCCAAACAGGGATCTTTCCTCAGAACTCTCACGTAAAAACACAGGCGGCGGTGGTGGTGGTGTATTCTTGGAGAAAGTTGGTTTTGATTTCATTTGCTGGTTTTTGAGGTGGCTGGTTTGCACATTTATTGCCACCAGCCCCCTCAGAGAACGGCGTGCAAGGGGAGCTGTGTGCTCATGTTCCTTTAATCCAATATCACTCAAAACCAGCCCAAATCAAAGCATCTTCCAGCTCTGAAAAAACCCTTCCCCCCCCCCCCCCCCCCC
>VZTX01006686.1:72407-175445 GCA_013400915.1 Pardalotus punctatus | reverse complement strand
AAAAACAAAACAAAAAATTGTCCATGTGGGACTTAAGCAAAGAGAATTCCTACACAGGCTGCTGAAGGAATAGTAATTAAATCTCTGGAGCTTACTGTAAAGGGAAGCACACAAGGAACGGCAGCATTGGCATGCTGAGACTCTTAGTGGGTAATTGGCCTTGTCCCAGATCTTCTGCTTGCCTGTGGCCAAGAGTTTGCTAGAAAGTTAAGGAAAAATAGTAGTTTATGCCTCCTTTATTAGAATTTTTTTTTAAGTAACTGTTACAATATTAGTGGAACAAACACAAAATAATGGTAATTTTTCACTCTCTGTTTTATCATTTTTTGTTTGTTACATGCCAGGTGTTAGTTTGTTACCTTAAGATATCTTAATTAGATACCTAAGTGCTGTAGAGAGCCTAATTTATCCTGCCTGATACCTCTCTCTCCGCTCCAGGTACAGCTGTTTGCTTTCAGAATAACATAAAACCCACACGATAAACTGCTACTGAGTATTTCTTCAGAAAGCTCCTCAAACAGGTCCTTATTTGCTGCTACAGGACAAAAACACTCGATGTGATAGTCACGTGCAAGGGAGAAGGTGCTGAATAATCATGAGTCAGCTGTCTTGGAGTTAAGCAACTTCCTATCTCCCAAGTGGTTGCTCCTGTTTCATGAGGTCACCGGTGCTCTCTGTAGTGTTTAAGTGACTTTGAAAGGCTTCCCTTGGACATGAACCCTTCTAATGAAATTTCTCAAAGCAGGGGAACTTCCCTTACTGGGAGATAATGACCCTTAGTATGTGACATTCTGCAGTCCTGTTTTGCACCAATGCTTTTCAAGCCATGGTCACCAAATTAGTTTTCAGAAAAATAATCAGATAACAGATTCTTTAATCCTTCAAGTTAGGTGTTTCACTTAAATACTGAGGATTTTTTAAAAACCTAACTTCTAAAATTCACTTTAAATTTCCAAAGAGCTGACCAGTTTGGGGGAGCTGGGAGGCTGTTTTGAGGAGATTAGTTGTTTTTAAGTAATTTTATCAACAGTTTTGATGCTCACTTTGTTGCCATCTCAGTAACACTTTGTCCTTCCACCAGAATTAACTTCATTAAGTTCTCTGTATGTCCTTGTCTTCTGTACTGTCATTTGTGTCTGTAAATGGTAATATATCATCATTTACATGTGAAATAGCTAGGCTGTGTACTGAATTCAGAGTTTTAAGGAGCGTGTTCTGTGATGTTTGCATTTTATGGTAACAAGCTTCAGCACACTTCTGAACTGGGCTTATTTCAGATTCAGAGCTTGTCCAATTAGGCTTTCAGATGTAGTTAGGAAAAGGTGATGACAGCTCTGTTCTTTTTGCCAGTATTACTGAGCTGAATAAAGTACCGAGGGCTGAATAAAACATCAAGAATGAAAATGTGGTGGGTGTGACACTTCTCTCATGTAAGTGTGTAAATATCTTACTTCTTGCATTTCAGGTCAATTCAAATGCGTCCTTGACTGTGTCTTTGGCACAGACTCCTTACTGCAAGAGGCACGGGTATGATCCTCAGAACCCCCTCTGTGCCCACATAATCTTCGTTGGGAGCATTGTAAAGGTAAGCAGCTGAAAGCTGACACTGGATGAGGTTGTGTGCATCATTTGGAGTTGTGTTTAGTGGAGGGAGGAGAGCAAGGTGAGAAATTCTGTGTGTAAGCACATGCAGAGATGTTCTGTGCTGTGATACCCAAAGGCCAGCTCGTAGTTTGTGTGAGGAAAATGAAGTCACCACTTGATTTTTGCAGGGGCTTTGTTGACATGCTTTCAGCAAGGAACTTGGGGGCGGGGGGACAGTAATGCACTAATCCTGTACATGTGTTCTGAAACTAAAAAGTCTAAGGCCATTATTTTGGAAAAACCTTCTTACTTCATTCACATCTCTCTTGCTCAGTTAAATTCTTTGGTTCATGCAGTGTGACATGCCNGGGGAACTTCCCTTACTGGGAGATAATGACCCTTAGTATGTGACATTCTGCAGTCCTGTTTTGCACCAATGCTTTTCAAGCCATGGTCACCAAATTAGTTTTCAGAAAAATAATCAGATAACAGATTCTTTAATCCTTCAAGTTAGGTGTTTCACTTAAATACTGAGGATTTTTTAAAAACCTAACTTCTAAAATTCACTTTAAATTTCCAAAGAGCTGACCAGTTTGGGGGAGCTGGGAGGCTGTTTTGAGGAGATTAGTTGTTTTTAAGTAATTTTATCAACAGTTTTGATGCTCACTTGGTTGCCTTCTCAGTAACACTTTGTCCTTCCACCAGAATTAACTTCATTAAGTTCTCTGTATGTCCTTGTCTTCTGTACTGTCATTTGTGTCTGTAAATGGTAATATATCATCATTTACATGTGAAATAGCTAGGCTGTGTACTGAATTCAGAGTTTTAAGGAGTGTGTTCTGTGATGTTTGCATTTTATGGTAACAAGCTTCAGCACACTTCTGAACTGGGCTTATTTCAGATTCAGAGCTTGTCCAATTAGGCTTTCAGATGTAGTTAGGAAAAGGTGATGACAGCTCTGTTCTTTTTGCCAGTATTACTGAGCTGAATAAAGTACCGAGGGCTGAATAAAACATCAAGAATGAAAATGTGGTGGGTGTGACACTTCTCTCATCTAAGTGTGTAAATATCTTACTTCTTGCATTTCAGGTCAATTCAAATGCGTCCTTGACTGTGTCTTTGGCACAGACTCCTTACTGCAAGAGGCACGGGTATGATCCTCAGAACCCCCTCTGTGCCCACATAATCTTCGTTGGGAGCATTGTAAAGGTAAGCAGCTGAAAGCTGACACTGGATGAGGTTGTGTGCATCATTTGGAGTTGTGTTTAGTGGAGGGAGGAGAGCAAGGTGAGAAATTCTGTGTGTAAGCACATGCAGAGATGTTCTGTGCTGTGATACCCAAAGGCCAGCTCGTAGTTTGTGTGAGGAAAATGAAGTCACCACTTGATTTTTGCAGGGGCTTTGTTGACATGCTTTCAGCAAGGAACTTGGGGGCGGGGGGACAGTAATGCACTAATCCTGTACATGTGTTCTGAAACTAAAAAGTCTAAGGCCATTATTTTGGAAAAACCTTCTTACTTCATTCACATCTCTCTTGCTCAGTTAAATTCTTTGGTTCATGCAGTGTGACATGCCTGCTTCTGAAACTGTTGAAGTAAATACTAACCTGAGCTACAGAGTTCCAGGTATTATAGACAAAAAGTGTGCATTGTATGATCTGGTGGTGTTGCTGCCAGGGCAGTGTTCTTTTGTGCACCAGTACTTTGGTGTCTCGTAGGAGGAATTGAGAACTGCATGTGTTCTTCATTGAAGATCCTAATCGCATTATTGAGGATAATGATTGAGGATGAGAACTGGTCATCACTACTCTCTATTATATGATAGTCTAAATTCTTATTTGGTGTTTTCACAGATCTGGTATTTGTAGATTGTACTCAGCAGTCTTTTAGTTGCTTTTTTGAGTTTCTCATCAATAATGGTATTGATTTTATTTAGGTAGTTCTTCTCTGTATAATACCATACCTAGAGCTCTAAATTGTTGATTTAACCCTTTAAACACCTGTATATTGTGTATTAAGTGCTGTCACACTTTTCAGCTTCCCTCCTCTGTAGATTCTATTATACCATCCTCTTTGGGGGAGTGTGTTTGCAAATGTCTGAGCACAGTGGGATCTGTTTCTGTCAGTTTGAAAGAGCAGGTACAGAGGGGGTAAAATTACACCTACGACATCACATTTTAATAATCTACCTAGAATCCATACTTCTGTTTTGTGATTTGTTGAAAGATTTATTCTTATGTTGATGAAGTACTTTCTTGCTCATGCTAACTCTAGATGCAGCCTTTTGATTTAATGTTAAAATCCACTACCCTGGAATTGTTGTCTGTCTCACACAGTTGCACACCACACTGAAGATGAGCAGACTCAGCCACAGTAATAAGTCACTTGAGACAAGATGTGGCTGAACTAAAAAAAGCACACTGCAGTCAGCAGTGTCTTTTTTAGATAAAATTTATTTCCATTACTATCTTACTGTAATATTTTCCTGGGTTTTGTTTTAGGTGAATGATTCAGAAGCAGGCTTGGCAAAAAACGCATTATTCAGTCGCCATCCTGAAATGCAGAGTTGGCCTAGGGATCATAATTGGTTCTTTGCCAAATTCAACATCACCAATATTTGGGTCCTGGACTACTTTGGTGGATTGAAGATTGTGACACCAGAAGAGTATTACAGTGTCAAGCCTTAGTAAGTACTGAAGTTCTTCATGCCTAACCCTCTATATTTCAAACATTTAAAACTTGTTAACAGGGAGGAGTGACTCCTGTAGAGTGGGCACAGTCACTGTCCTCTGTTTGAATTGATTGCAGGACAGATGATTATTTTGGTCTAATAATTAAAAGTAGTGAGACTAGTCAGCATTTATGAAGCTGTATTAATGGGATTGCAGCCTAATATTTTCAAAACAAAACTGCTGTTGAATCTGTCATTAGGAAATTGAAGTATAGAGAAATTGTGTTCTATTGTCTACATAAAACTAAGTCTTCAAAACTTTCAAATATATTTTAGTACAGTCAGCATGAATTATACATTCATTTCACTCTTATTCTTACTTCCTGTAGGTGGAAGAAGATCCTTGGTGATGCTGACATGGAAATTAATTACTCTGGCTGTTTCATGAAAGATTTCTTTTTTCTATGGACTGTAGAGTTGAATTAATAATACAATAAACCAAACACCTTGCATTGTAATGAGCATAATTACCCTTATGAAGCAGATTTAACTTCTCACTAGCTTGAATCGTGTTAAACCTTTGTGCGTAAGCAGTAACTAAATTTTATTCATTGATTTGTGAATTTGGAAAGGTGTCTGACAGCGTGCATTCAGAAATGTTGTGATCACTGGAATCTGAAGGATTAGTCCAGTCTTAAAACTTTCAGTGCCTTAGTTAATATTGGAAAGTGCTCAGAAACAGTATTTATTTAATTTTTAATACCAGTTTAGTTTAGAATTTTATGGCAACGTCCTACAGGATGGCTCAGCTGACTGCTTCGTGGAATGGAAAGCATTGCCTGTATTACAATGGCAAATGATGTGCTGAGTTCCCAAACCCTGTTAAGAATTTTCTTTGCACACTGATAAACTCACTTGTTGGAGCCATTTTTCTGTTTGGTCAATACAGCTGCCTGTATTGAATGCTGCAGAATGCAGTTGTGTTTATGCCAGCACTACCTGTAGCTCAGGGTAAATTCTTGGTAATTCCTCAGCTGATTATGTGCCCTGACTCTGTAACAGAAGCAGGTTAGTCGTACCTAAAATATCTGACTTGAGTATAAGAGCACTGGCTTGTAAATTCAGTGAGGATGTTGTGAAGGGCAAATGTTTTCTGATTGGGATTCTGAAATCCTCAGCTTTGTTAGTCTGATCAAATGGATATTTATCAGCTTTTATGACCCTCAGCAGTAGAACTGAGCAGATTTTGGTGTTTGGAAGCCTTACACAGCAATTTTAAATTAGTAACCCAGAAGTGAAAAAGAAGCAATACAGCGTGACACAAATGACTCGTGACTTGTAGGGAATGAAAATTAATGACAGGTGTGCATAACTAATTCTGTGTTAAAGAAAGTTGCACACAACCACAAAAACCACCTTTTTACATCCTCTCTGATCTGCTGTATGCTAAATTCACAAACACTAAAAAGTGGTTATGAACAAATAAATTGATTTTGCAGTGAGCAAATACTACCTAGTTGACCTAAAGAATGTGAAAATTTAGACTCCTTAGAGGAGACTGATAAATAGAACTGTGGGATTTCTCCCTATATCTTAATGTTGTTTTTATATCACTCCTTTTCTCAAATACTGGGATGATCTGTGAAAGTATTTTTTATGTAACTTATTAAGATTTCCTTCTCCACAAGGGGAAGGAAGGTACTTGGTACTGCTCTAATGTTTTGCTCTATTTTAAAACTAATTTAGGGTCAAAAGAACTTAAAATATAGAAACAATTTCTGTTGAATAGGTAACACTGATATTTAATACAAAATTGAAAAATATTTTTATATAAGGTATGACAGTTGTGAAAACTCAAATGAATTTCTGGCATGGACTCAATCCTTTCTGTAAGGACACCTGAATGCATTACATGTCACCTTTAACTTCTGATGTGTGAGACTGATTATGCTGGGCTTTTGTTAAAATTAAAATATTTTTTGACAAGTGGTGTCAAGCATTATTTATTGCATGTCCAAGAATTATTCTCTCCCTCCTCTCTTTCATACAAGCACTCTCTTTTCAGTATTGTTTTACTGTTGTGGTGATGTCTTTTCATTTTTGCTGGAATTAATGGGGAAACATCCCTACTTCCACCTGGCTTCCCCAAGTTGGATGAAATCAGTCTCTTTGTACTTCACTTTCTTTCCTGAATCTAATGCTGTGAAATGGAAGATTGGAAAGACAAATGCCATCATCCCACAGGTCCCCAAATTCCTTCTTCCACCAGCTGTTTCTGCACCCCCAGATCTCTCGCTGGTGGGGCAGGGTGAGAAGCAGGAAAGGTCCTGACATTGCATAAACCATGACTAAAACACTGGGGTGTTACCAAGGCTGTTTTAAACACTAATGCAAAACACAGCCCCCAGCAATCTGCGAGGGGAAAAAACCAACCACAAAACCCAAACCTCCATTCCAGCCAAAACCATTATACCACCTTCAACATTATTGCTTTCATTTGAGGGTTTGGTACAGAATAAGGCTTGCTTTGTTTCTGTTTTTCTTGGCCTTTTATTACCAATCCCAAGATATTTTCTGTATTTGCTGTTTGGAAATGGAAAGGGTTTTTTTTGTTTTGGTTTTTATTTTTTGTTTGGTTTTTATTGTTGTTGTTTTTGGGTTTTGTTGGGTTTTTTGTTTTTTTTTTTTAAACAAATCTTAGAATGGTTTTGTAGTACTACTCCAATAATTTTATATCACCCACATCTTTTCACATTTGACATTTGGGAGGATGTTTCTTTGGGAAAATGGTGAACAGCAGCCTGGTTAAGCTATATGTACAGACTTGGATTGGAGGGTCAGTCAGAAAAGAACTCTGGAGTTGTATCTGTGCATCTCACTGAATATTTTGCTGGTTTTATATGTAGTAGCAAAGTGTAAAGCAGACCAGGTTATCAGTTTTCTCCCTTAGTAGTAGGTGTGTAAATGTTTATATCACTAACTCAAGAAAGTCATCAGCTGGTCCTGTTTTTCCTCACCTCTTTTCCCTGTGCTCACCTCTGTTCTATTTGGGTTGCACATTTGTGAGCATGTTTCCTTTTTTCGTGATATCCAGGATTAATATTGTGGCTTGCAGTAGAAGAGGCTGAGTATAAGAAATTGATACAGCTATAAACAATGAATCAGTGTTCTGACTTCTATAACCTCTATGATGACTTGCTTGAAGTATCTGAGAATATTCTCTGTAGCAATGAAGTCACCCTCCATACCTGGAAGGTACCTGCATTCACAGGAATTTGTGACGTGGAATAACTGCAGGCACCTCACTGAGCCCCAGGATGTTTGTTAGCTGGGAATCTAATCAGGATAATCACAACCTGTCACGTTCTTCCTTCTGCTGATCTTGCTCATTGATGTTTGTGTTTCTCCTTCTGGATTTTCAATTTCTTTCTTGCATTTTAGTGTTAAGACTCGAGCCCAGTAGGCTCTTGCAGCACGCTACATCATTACGCAATAGCTCTCAAATATATCAGGTATTAATTTAATCCTTTATTCAATTCTCTATAGAATTAATTTCTTAGTTGTTTAATGTTGCGCCTGGGGTCTTCACAATAAAATAGAGGTGGCTCGATCAGAGTATCAGACTTGCACAAAACGTATTAATCATAACCTAATGGATTCATTTATTTTCCAAAGGTTTGTCCAGAGTAAAAACATTGAATCGAGATTAAAAATCCAATAAACTGATATATTGTTGTTGAACACAAGAGGGTGCCATAGACTTACATTCTGCTGGAGTGTTGAATGTTTAATACTTAAAAGTGGTTATTGAATTCATCATAACTCAAAGATGCTGGAAAAGCAAACGACGGGGGCATAATACGAACAAATTCTTTTACTACAGTGCTTTACATTATGAATGCTTCCCTCCATAAACACAGCAGCCTGCTGGCTGCAAAAAAAAGGAGCATTCATCATTTTTTTGTGTTTTGTAATCATTTTGTGCTATGGAGAGCTCAGAAGTAATATCCATGAAAATGATTTAAAGGTTTTTAAATTAAGTAACTCTAGTAAAGGAAATGGAGACAGGTATAGAATGCCTCGGAACATCGGCTGGGAGCAGCCAGCTCCAGACTCAACAGTGTTTATTTCTGTCAAATCCAGAGTGAGTGGGTTCATCAGCGTGACCATGCTTCGGCTTAGCCTTATTGTGAGCTGAATTAAACCACTTGACTCTGATTTGTAATTTCCAACAGCTAATTAATCTTGGGTTCTTCAAGTGCCCCCAGGCTGCTCTCCAGTGGTTGGGGCTGCTCGTGCTGGAGGCCAGCCCTGATGATGTGCAGGTGTTTGGGTGATGAGGCAGAGCTGGGAAAATCCTGAAGCTTCCACTTTTCCTATGGGGTTGTGGTAGAGCTCCAGCTCTGTCTGCTTGCTCAGTCCTGCTGGCTTGGCCTGAAACCTGACTCAAGTGTGCTTGATCCTGGTTGCTGTCACCCGGCCTCTTTTGTTGTCCAGGTATTGTGGGACTGCTTATCTTGTGGTGAGGCCACTGCCCTGCCCTCCCTGCCAGCTCCTCTGCTTGGGGGGAGCAGTCCTTGGTGCTCCCCAATAATTGTATTTTCCCTTGGTGCTCCCCAATAACTGTATTTTCCCTGCTGGGGAATTCAGCCCATTGAGTTTCTCGTGCAAGCCTCTTGGAGTTGCTCCTAGGGCTTTTTGACTTAAGAACTTCTGTGCCTAGAGGCTTCCTCAGAGTTTCTGAGTTGAATTGGCACGTAAGAAGATTAGGCTGTTAAGACTCATCCATTCTGGGTGCAGTGGTCAACCTTCCTCACAGAGTGGTTTTCTGTGGAAATAAAGCTTAGGTAACATAACTTGTGTTTGCTGGGCTTGTTTTTACTCTGTTGGATTCAGGTTTAAAATGGGAAGTCTGACCTTGAAGCCACCAAGCTCCTATAAATGTCATGACAACTGTGAGCTCAGGAGAGGAAACGAAACCACTTCAAGTATATTAAAGGTATGAAAGTCATATGTTGTAAAAATTCGAGTTTTGTTGGTTGTGTTGATTGTAGAGCCGGAGTCTTCTGGTTGAGTGTGACCAGGTATGCAGTCAGTATCAGCAGGGGTGAAATTCTGTGTTGTTCAGCGAATGGTAGGTTTTAATCAAAGAACCTGATAGCTGTAATAATTGTTCTGAATAATGCTTTTCTTCTAGCTCTTAATATCCTACAAAAAAAAAGCCATTAAAATTACCTATGACTATTTGCTTCTGGTTCCTGCAGCTGTTAGACTTAGTTTTGCATAGAATTTCTCCAGTTTAAACAAAAGAGATGCCACATTTATGGTGGTGGCCCCAAGAGCTGCTGTGGGTCTTTTTGAAAGAGAGTCTCTCTCTCAACCTCAACAATGTTCTCAGTGTACCCACACAGGTTTAAAACTACTTCACATTATTTTTGCTACTGCCACTGACTCAGATTATAAACTTACCCACTTTGCATCATTAATTTTCCCCTCCCTTTACCTCTAAAAACGTAGATACCAGTTTGCAGGATTCATGTAAAAAACTAGCAACTCATTTTGGTAGCCTTAGATGACAGGAATGTTTTATATGAAGAACAAGATAACTTGTTTTTAATCTGGGAGTAATATATTCAAACGTTTTTAAAATAAATCTGTGACTGCTAAAAACACAGAGTAATTTGACAAAACCACACAGAGGACGTGTGTGTGTATGCAGAGGTGGAGAAAGACAGACTGCCAAAAAATAGTATGTAATTGCATATGTAAGCACGCATATTTACGTGAAAACATTGAAGATAATTAGTATTTCTATAATGTTTTTGTGCCAATGGAACCTGTTAAACATGATCCAATATTAACAAGTAACTGTTTCTAGATTGAAAGATAGTAATTGTTTAAGGAAATAATTGCACAAACCCTGCATTATACAATTATAAGAACATTGCCCCCTTATTTCCTGTTGTCATTTAGCCAATTTTGATTTGTTTCAAATGCTTAAATTAATTCCAGTTAATTTAATTAACTTTTCCTCAGATGAGCACTTGAAACGTGCAGAAGAGGTGTGTATTAGGGATGAAGAGGGGAGGAGAATAAAAGAAATGAAGATACTTGTCACAGACCTTAAAATGTGGCTTCACAATATTTTTATATTCATAAAAGGCCTCACCTGATAAGTTATATTCTGTACAGCCATGCAAGAAAATACTGAAGGTGCTCTGTAATTAAAAAGAGCATTTCCAGAATGCGTTTAGTGATTAAGTTCCACAATTGTTCTACATACGCTGCAATGTAGTTGGGGAAATTCACCTGCAATTAACAGGTGAAAGTGTTGATGATGTAAAAGAGAGTAACTTGAGGAGCCTAAAAGAAAAGAAGTATTGTTCTTCCTCTTAAGATATGACATAAGAAGTGGCTTCCTGAGCGCATTAACAAAAAAAATCCTGTGCAGATCATAAAGGCTTCACAGGGGAGGGAAAAATTGGACATTACAGATTCAGTAGTCTCAAAACTGAGCATTCAAAGAGGGCATATTTCAACTTTTTACTAACAGCTCCTTTATAGTGTTCCACAACCACTGAAAATTTTAAGACCATACCAGGAACAGGAAACTGTTAGTAATAAAAATCCCCAAAATAATGAATAGATATTTGTTCCTGCACTGCATCAGGGCCTGTTTATAACCTCCTATAGGAAACATGCATTCATGGCAGTGTTCGTCTTTGTGCTACTGCTGCAGTGTCCCTT
Source organism: Pardalotus punctatus (assembly GCA_013400915.1). Classification (NCBI taxonomy): domain Eukaryota; kingdom Metazoa; phylum Chordata; class Aves; order Passeriformes; family Pardalotidae; genus Pardalotus; species Pardalotus punctatus. Next base: position 164,444 of record VZTX01006686.1, on the reverse strand, counting down.
TCTGTGTTTGTTTTTTGTTTTTGTTTTTTTTTTTCCCTTGTTGCATGTGTCAGGGTTTCTATTTGCTAAATGCAGGTGCAAGGAGTAGTGATAGTCAGGTGGGTTTTCCTTGGAAAAGCAGTATTTACATACACAAAGGGGAGCAGTTGTAGCAAGACCAACTTCTCTGTCTGTCGGGAGCTGCAAAGCAAGACCTGTAGTTAGACACTGTCTTCTTTCCAGCTCTCCAATTGCTGGCAAAAGTGCAGGGCAGGGACTAATCCTCTTGGAATGCAGCAATTACCACTAAAGAAGTATTAATTGCTGCATTCCAAGGGGATTAGCACAGTTGAACCCAATTACAGCAAATCGAAGCTACACTGTAAGGCACTACAGTGCATTGAAATGCAGTGAAGCAGTGTAGGACTGTCAGTCTGCAACATTTTATCAATAAAAATTGTGGGCTTACACGCTATAAACAGCAGACCATTTCTTTTCAGTGTATTAGTCTCCTGCATGAATGGCATGCCTGGCTGGAGGCTACAGCTTGCTCACTAGTGAAAATTGTTGCTTTTTTAAACACCCATTATCTTTGTGTGAACATCTCCAGAAATGTTTTTAATACTTGTTAATTACAGCACTGCAAGCATCGCTCCCTGCTGGATCAGGGGTAAGGCTCTGCAATCTGCCTGCATTCTCACATCTCTAAAGTTGGCCAGCTCCTCCATCAGCTGATGTAGGAATTAATTTTGCCTGCAAGTGCTAACTGTATCAAACAGGCTTAGGAGAGCTCCTGATAACCGACCTGTTCTCAATCCCAGCAGTCTGCGGTGATGATTACAGGCATATCTCTGTGGTAGCAATACAGGAGCCAGAGGGCAGTGTGTAGTTACATTTTTTTTTTAATCCTCAGCTTGACTGTGGTGTGGGTTTGTTTTTTTTAGTTTTCATTTATTTCCTGTTAAAACTGCAAACCCTGCTGCTTTTTTATTTTTTTTTTTATGGTGCAGTCAAAGCATAACCAGTAAGCGTGAAAAGGGAATGCTTCTGGGGATGAATCAGCCCCTTGCATTAGAGCTGTTCCGGGATTTTTTGTGTCCAGAGAAAGGATGGCATATGGATGCACAGAACTAGTTGAATGTGCGCCTTGACTATTTTATGAAAGATATGATCCTTACAGATAATGAGCTGCACCTTAACCAGCATTGAACACACTGAGCTGTACTTGGGGACCACTTCAGTTCCCTGACCCATTCTGTTTCAGGAACCACAGATCAAATATTGCAGTCTTCCCAGTGCAGGTAATTCTTGGAAATGTACTTTCCTCCATCCATATGTTTAGATGAAGAGTTAAGTTTAGCTGAGAGCTTTTTCTTAACACAGCAGGAAGGGTTTTATATTTCCACTGTGGCCTTGTCTGTATTGAGAAAAATTGCGGCTGGTTCAGCTGAGCTGGGGTTGGCATTCATTTCTAGTCCAGGGTTAACAAAGTTCTTACTCAAAGATCTGACTGAAGTGAGTAAACTGAAACATCAGTATGGTTTAAACTGTTGGTAAAAATGCATGTGCAAGATTGGCCAATGCACAATGTGGGCAGGAGTTGCTGAAGGTTTTACAATGCTGTGTAGCTCCTAGAAGTGCAAAGACCAGAAGGCTGAAAAGGTGACACTTTAAGCAAATCATTCCTCATGGTAGAACTGCAAGCCTTACGAACACAGAAAGCTTTTCCTAGAGAAGAGACCACTTCCCCTTCATCTTTTCCTGAACTGCTTGTCTGCGTGTGATTTGCATGTCTCATGCCGTGCTTGTTGTGAGAATAACTCATACTACAAGCATGAGTGCTCTTTTGGATACTTTGATTATATTTGGATAATGATGAGCTTGCCTTATTTCAAAAGCTGAGGGATGGGGAGGTGAGAATTTCTAGGGGCACTGTCATGCAAAGCCTTTCTCTGACTCTACCCACACTTCCAACTGAAGTCCATATACTCTATTTCTCTGACCTTTCCCTATCTAGACATCAAAACACACTGGCCTAACTGCTGTTCTCCCAGTGTGCCTACTGTTGCCATTAATCTCCCTTTCTTACACAGCTCTTCATTTCTTTTCCTTACCTTTGGCCTCAACTCTTTATTCAAAGTGATAATTTGCTGGCTTTCTGCTGGAGGGAGAAGCCATGATCAATAACAAGAGGAGACAGAGGTCAGTGGAATAGTGATGAGCAGTGCCATCTGCTTCTCTGAAAACACTGTTACCCAAAAATATCAATAACAGGGATGATATTATTTTAGCTTTTGGATAAGGCATCAGTGAGATTTAGGCAGCCTGCAGTGAGAGCAGGGGTCTTTTTCTGCTCACTAATTCCTTGTTTCAGCCAATCTTCTGTTATACAGACAAGTGGACAGAAAGGGCTTTATCCAGCTTGCACTGGAACATAGAATATGTACCTGAGCACAGCCATTTCTGGGACTAATGACACCTCTTTCAGGTTCAGTGCATGGCAGCTATCCTGGGCTGTGCTCTGCTTTCTGCCTGGTGGTGAGCCAGAGCCAAACTCCAGCCTTTCCTTGGAGCTTTTGGGGTAGCATGGCAACAAGGAAAACCCTCCCCAAGGCTGGGAGAGGGCAGAGGCTCAGCAGCACTTGTGGGTATCACAGACAGGCATGCTGCACTCTTACACCTGGTGCCAGACTACCACTAGTGCCCAGTAATTTTGGTATTGACTGGTGCAATATGTAACAACTATAGAGACTGTTTTATCCATGTATTCACCTTCATTACTCCAGACAGCAAGATTTTGAAATTCTTCCAAGAACTTCAATGTACTTTGCCTTCAGAAGGCTATAAATCCTTACCTTTTGTGTGCACAGTAACTCTCATCCTGCCATACTTTTGGGGAAATTGTTATCATCAGTCTTTGTACCTCCTGGGGATGCACATCCCTCTTTCTTTTCTAAGAATTAGAAACAAGAGAAAAAAAAATGCATTAAGATGCTTGTGCTTCTTCCTAACCTAAGTGTCTAAGTGTATTGATACTCAAGCGTATTAGTAATACTACTGTTGTAAACGCTAAACACTCAGTGAGCTGTTCAGACAGATGTATTTTGATGGGAGTGAGGCTGAGCTTTAGGCCTTAGGGATCATCTAAGCCATGTTTTCAAGCTTTTCTAATTCAGAGCTGTCTAAAATGAACTTTTCTTTTTTATTAATGAAAAAGTGAAAATTTTTATTTGCTCGCATTTGAAAAGAGCACAATAACGTGAGATTTTTTACAAAATGGGAGTTAGAAATGAGTTTTATATCTTTATGAGTTTAGGCAGCTATATTGTTCAAGAGTGACTATAGCTTATTTTAGATATTTATTTATGCCCCAGGAATTGCTGCATAAATCCCTTTTGAAGTGAGGTCAAATATGACACCAGAAACAGAGACCAGCACCTGCTGAGGGAGGATAATCTAGGAACCACCAGACAAAAGTGGGGGGGAAAAAAAAACCCCAACTCACCGAAAACCATCTTGCAAAGAGGAAAAGGCTGAACAACGCTCAAAGGAAACCCCAAGCGCCGATACCAAGAAGGCAAACCCCAGCCCCGGGAGGCTGTGAGGCAGAGGAAGCCGGCAGGTGGACTCCCCAAGCCCTCATAGCAGCGAGCCGCTTCCTGCGGCGGCCGCAGTCGAGCACAGCCCGAGCCGGAGCCGCTCCTCGTCCCGTCCCGCGGCCGCTCGCCAGCACCTCGGGCCGGGCACGATGAGGACGATCGCCATCCTTGCCACCCTGCAGGCGCAGCTCCCGGCCGCAGGTAAGGCGGGCTTTGGGTTTGCGAGGAGTCACCTTAGAGCTCTTCCGAGGAAAGGGCGCGGCGTTTCTGTGGTGGATTCACCACCATTTTGGGAGCAGGAGGGTGTCTGCAGGAGCGCCTCAGCCTCATCTGTCCCTCCTCGGCCACATCTGTCCCCCCTCATCACGGCGTGGCCGAGGAGCAGGACTTGCTGTGCTGAACGGCCCTGGGGTGAAGAGCCTCTCTGCAAGGCTGCGATGAGGGATCCTTCTGCTGGAGTGATGCCACAGTTAAACAGTAACTAAATAAAGCTCTCAGCCCTTACCTGGAGCAGCTTTCCTCGCGATTTAAAAGGACAAACTTGAGGCAGTGATGGAGAAGTAGTCGCTTCAAGTAATCTGCGTGAGGGAGGCTTTTCATGGAGTTGAGTGGAGGGGTTGTGGCCCACAGCGGAGCCGGCAGGCGGGAAATGGGGCACAGGTGGCGAGCAGAAGGGTAGGGCCCTTCCCCTCACGTCCCTGCCCTCATGTTCGTCTCCGCTAAACACCACACAAAACGAAGCCGTTTCTTCCTTTATGTATGTACTCCTGTGGTGCATAGTCTTGGGCACCAAGTGGAGCAGCTTCAGTGTGCACAAATCTTCCAAAGTCACGTTAGATTTGAGAAGGAGGAATTTACTTTTTAGTAGAATAATGGATCGAAAGAGCAAACAAAAATTACATCTGGAGAAGGCCTCAGGTAAGGTCTGAATGTGGAGAAGTCGCCTAATGCCATAGGACACATTTGAGCATGCATTAAAGCAAAATCCACTGGAAAATGTTTCTCCCCCATGTATGCCCTGTCTGTACTTAACAAACCAGGCATCCTCAAGACTTTTGTGACTGCCACAGATTTTTATTCGAAAGTTTTCTGGGGATGAGAGGAGGGTTTTGCAGCTACTTGATAACACTGTGGAAGCAGTCCTGGTGATTTGTGGGGTTTCTCTTTCAGGAGCATTTTGAGTGGGGTTTTATGCTCTTTGGCAAGCCATGATTTCTCTTTGTCCTCCATTCAACCCCTGGAGCTTCTGTCCCTTCCTGACACCCAAGTGTGATCCTCTACTTAAGTATAATTCTGATAGTTTTACTTTGTACCTTGCTCTGTGTCCACAGATGTGTGTAGGGCTGCAAAGGTATGGAAATTACTTCAGGCCAAAATCTGTCTGTAAAAATATCCTTTTGCATTTCCTCGTTTCTAATCTGTCACACAATATCAGGAGTTCAGGCTCCTATTGGTACATTTTCAGCAGAAAATTTTGATTGAAAAATAATGTAGTGCAGTTTGCAGAGGTCTCTGGTGGCAAGCTCTCAGGGGTATTCACAGTCACAAAGAATACTTGGCATCGAGTTTTGAACCGGATACTGTTATTGATTTGGAGATCGCTGCCTGTGGATTTGAGGGGAAGTATTTTTGATTGGATACCTGTAATAGTTTGAAGAATAGCAGTATTTAGCCAAAGAGTATAGGTAGAATAGAAGAAATATAGATCAAAACTATATTTCTTGGGATTGTTGTTGCATTATGGACTCAGACTAGACGGAAACAAAAATGTAAGATCGTCATGAATTTAGTTTAACGATGAGACCAAACAGTTGGGTTTTTCAGCCCGGAGCTCTGAGCAGAAACAAAGATTTTCTGCTACCTGGAGTTTGTTCAAGCTTCCTTGGAGTTCACTTTTAGAGGGACTTCTAGGGAAATGAACTTTAAGTTTTTTCATAAAACAAGGTCAGAGTGTACAGATTCAGTAAGCTGCATACCTCCTTAGAGCGAGTTCATTCCACTTCAGTGTACCTCGTTTGTGCTTATTCTTTAAAAGGACAGTTGAAAGATGCCACCAAATTAGCACTGAGGAACTTGCAAAACTTTTTGTTCTTTGAGTTCTGAAGTAAGTGTGTCAGGCATGAGAAAAATAAATGTTTTAAAATTATTCTAGAGATGGGCCATGAATTCTGATGCAGATTTTGAATTTATTGACACCAGATCACAATTTTCAGAATTCTCAAATTTGGCTTTTGAGCAATTACAGAGGGAAGGCATATCAGATTTTTATATACACACCCACCCACGCACACACACACGTGTTTAATTTACTTTATTTCCCTCTTCAAAGGCACAAAAGCATATACCTGGAAATTTAGCTGAGGTCTTCTCATAACCCCTGTGTTCAAAAGTCTGTGAAAAGCAAGAATTTTAATTTATGAGCAGATGACTTTGTTAATCGTGTTGTTTGTTGAGACATAAGAATATTAAAAGACTTGCACCCAAATGTCACAACTAGAAGGGCAAAAATCTTCATACAGTTTACAGGGCTTTTAGTCTGAAGTATGACAGGCTTTAATAGCAATAAAATAGTCCTGTGGGCAAATTGCTCCCCTATTTTTTTTTCAGGCTGATGAGACGGTGCTTTGATTTGTACCAATACACACCACACACTTGTATATAAATGTATGTGCAAGGGTTTGAGAACAGCTCTCCCCTGTTTTAGACTTCTTTCCAGAGTCATTTTTCTGCGAATGGTCTGATAAACGGAAATGGACAGTGCCCTGTTTTTAGCTCACTCTGGGGAAACTACAGAATGTCAGTCTCTACCAGATGTTACTTGCACAACTCATTTCCACACTGTTTTTCTGCTCTGCATATCTGTATCTTCTGCCCATTGGGTGCCATGATGCCTGGAGGCTTTTTTTAGGCAGTTCAGGGACAGGTAATGGATCTTAGCATTAATTCTTTTCTTCCTTTTCATCACATGATTTAGCTGCCTCTACGAATGACAAGATTTGTAAACCAGGAATTGTTTACAAGCTTGTCTGAGGAATGCAGACAAGTAAATTCGGACCTTTTTTCGTTACCTTCCCCATGTCCTTATGCGCTGTCTTGAGTTCTCCGATCTGAATTCTTGTTACACCTGGGGAAAAAAATTTAAAGGCTTAATTTTACGTGGTTTATTTCTTTTTTTCTCCTGCCTGTTCACAATGCTTCATTAATAATTCATGGCAAAAGCCCTATGAACTGGCAGAATGGAACAAAATGTAGGCAATGTAGCCTGTCTTTGTAAAGGGACATTTGTTGAGCTCTTGCAATGCTATGTTCAATTCTCTAATGCTTGTTACAGAGCAAGTGCTTTCCATCTTAACCCTTCCAAGCAAAATTCCTCATCAGTGAAGTAACAAGTTAATGGTCACATTCCTTTTGGGGTTTTTTTGTGCACTAGATGGGAAGGATGCACAAAATACAGAAAGCTATTTGCAAAATATATTTGTATTTTTCCTCTGTGTGTCCTTCTTGAGTAAGACTGTGTGGGTAAAAAGTCAAAGTGGAGTTAAAAAGGAGATTCACTAACAGCTTAAAGGGGATGATAATTTGATGTATAAAATGAATGTTTATGTGAGGAATGTTTTTGACAACCATTCTCTGTTTTTCACACAAACTTGAATTGTGGCTAGCGTGATGAGTAGATTTTTAATCTTTTTTTTCTTGCATAATGGGTTATTTCCTAACTATTTCCAAATTCTAACCAAACTCTTCAAAAAAGAAAGAAAAAAATCTTTTTTGCACAATTGCACAAAACCACTAAATCCCATTTCCCTTTTCCAGTTCATCATGTATTTGAATGTCTGTGTTTTACGTAGGAAATGTAAGATGCGCCAGCTCTTCTGGCAAGAAAATAGAGGACATTTTTAGAGTGGCATGAATGGAAGATACAACTTCTTAAAAATACTAAAAATATATATTTTGCTAAAGGTATCTACTTTGTGTGCATGTTAGGCTCGTAAGCATGTTGTTGATCTTTCAGTCTTTGCTGACTTTGATCAAGAGATAAACTTTCACTGCTGATTATTTTTAGCATTAAAAAACAATTTATGATATTCCAGAGTCTGCGAGAAGCTGAAATTTTACAGATTTTTCTGATTTGTGCTGTTGTATAAGGTAATATTTTGAGACTGAGATTGAATACTGTTTTCTTAATTAAATTAAACTCTGCTCCTTTAAATAATACATAGTCTTTTAGTTTTTAAAGTATGACAGTCTGAATCAGATTTTTTTCAGGAAAGTAATGCAGACATTTATCTCCACTTTGTCCTTTGACTTATAACTTCATATATAACAGATAAAACGTGCAGGCAGATGAAAAGCTTGGTTTGCAGTTCTTCGAGCTCACCTAAACGCACAGGTCTCGCAAGACAGCGGAATGCTTGTGTTTAGCCCCAAACAGTGGATACATCCATATTTGTGGAAGTCATGCTTCTTTCAGTCCTTGGCAAACTATGGAAAGTAGAAGTAAGCCCAGCTAGCTCCTCAGCCTCAGAGGTCACAAGCGCTGGTGTCTGTGCAAGTTCTGCTTCAGTGGTAGAAGCCACCTCAAATTTTGAACCGTGTAGATTGGAAATATTTTAAGTCCTACAAGTTCCCTAGGAATAAACCACCAACCCTTGGAAGCCCTTTATGTATTTTGTTCTCAATCCTTTGTTACGTGTCTGTTAAGTTTTACAAGAACAGCAAGTTTGGAGTTTTCCATTTTTCTGCACTTTGGGTATATGGGATATGTTAAACATGCGCTTGTGGAGCCTGATGAAATGCTCGAACTATCTGGCCTGTTTCTTTTGTGAGATCTATCTGTAGTGAAAATCTATAGTGAAAACTTCACCTATATCCTGACTCTTCCTGAGTAGCAGGCCATTCTTTTCAGTTTGTTAAATTTTTAAGTGAAGGAGAAGCCATAATGGTAACACAGCTCTGTGAAAACTCAGATAATGCGGAGGTGAAATATATTCTGAATTAGAATTCGATGGAAGCTGACAAGGGAAGAAGGCTGGAAATTTTTCAACAAATGATAGAATAAACTGTAGCAGGACACACTGTATAAGTCTAGAGAGTGGCCAGTTGTCAATATTTGTGGTGGGTTTTTTTGTTTTGCTTTTTGCTTTTTTGGAAATCTCACCATATATGATTTACGTAAAATTCAAGCTGTTGTCTTAGGTGAAAATCTTAACTTTTACCTCAAATAAATTTTTCTAGTTTTCTAGTAAAGTTTTTTAGCTTGTAAAGTAAACCATGAAAATGCAAGCCTGCATGGCTCCAGAAATAAAAAAAAAAAAAAGAGCCAACTAGCTATATAATTTGTCACTTACAATTTTTTTTTAAGGCAATTGCTCTTTTGGGGGAGCAATAGCATGCCGCAATGCTCATGGTTAGCAAGCACTGAAAATAGTTTCCTCATCAAAAAGAAAAGCGCATCAACCATTTTGAACAAGAAGCTTTCCTAAGACTCCTCCAAGTTTGTGTAATAAAAATGAGTTAATAGATGTTATTATTTAAATCAGAGTAATGGTCTGAAACACTTTTCTAATGGGATAAGATGCAATACCCAGCAAATTAATGAGGGAATACTACTTTGGGTGGTGTTTTATTTCAAGTAAGTAAAGTAATTTCAAGTAAGTAAGTATTTCAAGTAAGTAATTTGAACAGCCAAGCCAGTGGATAAGGACCTATGTAACTAAAACCCCATTTTTCTGGTTATTCATCCAAATTTTGTAATGAGTTTGTTCCAGCCAAGAGTATGAGTGTTTTGCATTCATTTCCTTAGAATGCTGCTGCCGTCTGCATGACAGCCAAACATGAAATAAACAGCGCCAAGTATTTATAAAAACGCTTCCCAAATATTGAAGGCATCAGTGTGTGTTGTAAATTCATTCCAGTTCCCCACGGTGCACATCTCCTCACAAAGCAAACTGAGGCTTGGGGGAAACAACAGAAAATCTCCAGCTGATGACCCCTGGATGGGTGGGAGTAAATCGAGGTCCTTTGCATGGGCATGTGGGTTCTGGAGCAGGGCTCAAATTAATTAGGGACTCGGTTTTCAAAACATTTATTTGGAGTTGGTTCATGTAGAAATTCAGCTCAAACTAGTGGTGAACATCCACTGTTTTACGTGTGATCAGATCAATCTGAAGCAAGAGTTTGGTATAGTCTGATGCCACCACCTTTTAAACACTTTAAGCAAACATTGTTTCAGTCAGGGGGATTGACTTCCTAATGGTTGATACTGTGTATTCCCAGTTATCAAATGTTTGTCACTCAGAAATAACTGAAAGGTTTGAATGACTCCTTTAAAAAATACATATGAACTGGATTCGTGAGTTAGGATCTTGAAGCTCACTATTAATACAGCAGAATTTAAAAACTTTTCAAAGAAGAATTATGATGTATATAGTATTATATATTATAGCCATAAAATTACTACGACCTTAGGTAATTTCTTTAGTTGCATATCAGCAAGCTTCAATCAGGGAACCCCACATCAAGTGTTGGGAGCAGAAATAATGTCTGTGTATATCCACTCTGTGTTGTTGTGATTTCTGTTGTTTCCCATGCAGCCGTATGAAACCAGCTCCAGGAAGGAAAGTCTTACCTGGGTTCTGTGGATTCCTCTCCCTCTCTTGCTCTCTGTTTTTCTCTCTGTCACTCAAATTTGCTCAACATCATCACTTTGGGCTTTTATGCAAGTAGGGTAATTTCAGCAGCACTTTGTGCAAGCAGGCAGGTTCATTCCTGGAGATGGCAAAAATAGAATAACATCTTACAAGTTGGATTAATAACCATCCTCTAAAGGAGGGAAGGTGGGATACCGAGGGAGAGAAATACTGTATTGTCGGTATCTTGTAAAAAAAGTCTACCTACACTAAAGACAGTTTCTAAGATGTGAACAAACAATTCTGTGAAATTACTATGAGAATAGTTGCTCCATTCATAAACTGTCATCCATTAGCAAATTAGTATCAAAAATCAGGATAATTTTTGAAAGAATGTTGTTTAAATTCTACAGATTTTTTTCTAACAACTTGCTGCTAATTTTCAGGATTCATTGGTTATTTTATTTTATGATTTGTTGCCTAGAGGTAAGATAGCTGAGTTAGGGTCCACAGGTGAACTCATTCTGAAAGTCTGTCATTATAGACTAGAACCTCTTAAGGCAATTTGTAATAAAAAGATTTTTCAAGAGAAATGTTATGGGAGCAGTGCTGTATGAAGTAATGTAAGTATACATTTTTCCGTTTAATTTTTTTACTATGACTTAATTTTCATATTTCTCAGGAAATGAAAAATAATTCTTGCTATTAATGTTGGTTCAGCACTTTATAGCCTGTTGGAATTTGAAGAGATACCAGTGCAACACCAGCAGAGTAACCCATGTGATAATGAACTGAGGCTTTTGATAATTAATTGGAGGCTTACACTAGGGATCGATTTGACTTCATGCTTATTTGTTACCTGCATTTTTTCCCCCTCATTTCTCTGTAATGTCTTCATTACTAAGCGGTTTCTGGTTCTTTTAGTCTCTTTCAGGACATATAAATTATCTGCCTAAATTTTTCAGAGGGTGATAGGGCTATTTTCTGATGAGTGATATGGAAAAATGAAATATTTGCAGGTGGTAACCTCAAAGAGAATTAGTGGAACTACATGAGAAAACCTTCCAGAGAAGGAAAGGGGAATCACTATACCCCATTACTAGTTGCCTAATTTTTAACTTCTTGAAACTATTGATCTTTTAAATGTAAATCTTAGCATTCATGTGTTATGAGCATAACTATAGCCAGGGGACCAGAGGAGATAAATGAGGTTATTCACCTGGATTTCAAGCAGAAGGTCAAACACCATTCTAGTAACTTTAAAAAATGAGCCAGAAAAGCTTTCTGGAATTTACCCCCTCAGAATAAGCATCTAAAAAGGAAAGAAAAATGTATCTCTGAATATCTTCCGATAAAATTAGTTTTCATTATGCTTCCAGTAGGATCCATTCTCACTTTTATTGGAGCAGGAAGGTGGCAGGAGCTTTGCCTACGCACTCCCCATGCTGCAGATGAGCAGAGTGGTGCAGGGAATGCCGATTCCCATGGCACAGTCCTGCATCCTGCCGAGGAGCCCTAAAAAGCCCTCGTTTGGAAGCCTAAACCATCCCCAGTTTTGTCTGATGGCTTCTGTTTTCTGCATCAAGCTCAATACAGTTTGCTGACAACACATATTTCTTTTTCTCCCGAAAATTATTGTTAATGTTATTGAATATAGCACAACATCTTTTTTTTTCTTCTTCTTTTTTTTTTCTTCTTTTTTTTTTAATGCAGCAAGTTTGCAAGAGAAGTTGGAGTTGTGTAATTTTTTTGAGGCTTTCTTTTTGTGGTCTGAAGTTCTGATTCAGATTGTTTGTAACTTCAAAATTATGGTCCCCCCAAAAAAATTTGGAAAGGACTACAGATCTTTAAGAGTTTTGATTTTCTTTTTCCAAAATGGATTGCCTAATATATAATGAAATAGTCAATGTTGTGCAAACTGGAGTCATTGCTTGACCTTCTTTTTCATTTCCAAAATGTGATCCATTCTGATCCCATCTTCGAGTGTTTTTCCTTCACTCAAATGTTAAAAAGCCCCAAATTCTCCCACAAAATTACTTTTCTCTAGAAGAAGCGGCTTTAATTTACCTTGTTTTAAATTCTGTCTTAAATTTCAGATGTCTAGTATTAATGTGAACTAGGCAGAACTGTTACTTTCCTGTCTATTCATGCAGCTAAATTAATCTCTTTTTTTCTAATAACTCAGATGTTATTTCACTACTTGACTAAAACCCAGCAGCATTATAATGCATTTGTTGCTGCCATTAGCTGTGTCTCTCCTGATGGAAAAGCAGCACTACTTGTTTTCAGGCTTGAGAATTTTTTTTTCATCTTTTTATAACTTTCTTAGAGAAGTTACAGATATGAACCTTCAGCCCTATCTTATTGTAACATCTTTTCCAAAGTGTTTTTCTCTGATTTTATCTTTCTCAGCTGCAAAGAAGTAGCTAACAGGTTTGCCCCTTTCTCTCTTGCTCTTCTTTCTACATCCTGAGCCAAATGTCTATTTGTTAGATGTAATGCCTGTAGTAGAACAAATATCAGGTTTAAAACAGAGCTTAAAGGGAAGTAACTTCCTGCAAAACTTTGAAATATTTTAATATTTCCCCCACTACCTTTGCCCTTATTTTTCATTGGGGTAATCCAGACCCTTCCAAAGTATTTTTGCAAGACACCAAAAAGTCAGTGAGTAATTCATGGTCTGCATTTGGGAAGAGGGAAACACAGATTTACTTCTTTATTTTGTCTGATGTGGAGCAGGAGCTTGAATAGGACTCCCACATGCTAAACCATTCAAGGGACTCTTCCTGATTTTGCTGAGAAATTCTAATGGAGTCTAGAAAGACTCCTTCATTAATGGGTCATCAGAATTTGTCCTGGGAGATGTTCTCGATGAACTTGATAAACCTATGCAAAAAAACAAAACAACAAACAACGAAAAATCTCAGCCTCAGCTGTAGTATTTTACAGAATTAGTTTAATTCTTTGCAGTCAATTAATGGGGGTATGTGTATCTAAGGGTTTCGCCATCCACCCTTGCAAAAATTGTTGTGCTCTCTTTAATAGCAACTGCATTTCAGCACGATCAGAATCACTGAGCGAGTTCCTGTGTGTGAGAATCTCTGCAAAATGGTGCACAGAGGTGGGGCTGTTTCCACAGGCCTGGGTATATAAAAATAGCATTAATAGGAGTGCTGGTAATATCCACTTATATATGGATGGTTCTGCCACTGCTGAAACCAGATGTAATTATACAGGACTGGCAGATTTAGAAGAAGGCTACCAAATCTTAAAGATATGCGGGGATCTGAGGGATTCAGCAACATGAAATGCGATCAGCAGAGGCAATCTGAGAAAACCCAGCACGTGTGCTGACCTTTCCAAAACAGAAGGATTATCTGGAGCCAGAAAAGAGGGCTTCAGGTATTTAAAAAGATTTGGCAAGCAGCATCACCTCTAGATGTGCTGTAACTGTAATGAGGGGACGGTAATTAATTTCCGTTGAACTTTCCCCTTCTAATTAGTTCATGTCAGTGTTTCAGTAAGTGCCATGTATTTAAGCATAGCTAATTTAAAACTAATTTGGCTATCTTGCTGAGGCAGCTGCCCAGTGGTGTCAGCAGGACTTTTACTTCAGACAGACTGCTTGGGCATTTATCCAGCTGCCCAGCCAGACTTTTGCAGCTCACACAAAGATCTGTGCTGAAGGAAAGGTGCTGTTATCAGATGGCTGAAAACCAATTTAGTGATGTTTTTGTGAGCTGCTGCCACCTCCATAAAGACTGTAGTATGTGCCCACGATTTGGAAAGGAGAAAGTTTTTCATTCCGTGCCTTCTACTTCAGTGGGGTCTTCACCTCTTTTGAAGCTTTAGGGCCACTAAATATAATAAAAACATGGTTGTGTTCAGCCTCGTACATAATTAGAAGGTATCTTGTACACAAGGAAATTAATGCCTCGAAGTAGTTATATTATCTAGCATTTATTTGTCAATTTGCAAGTATAAATGATTATACAAAGCAGTTTTAATGAGATCTGCAGTTAAAAATATATAATTCCTATATATATAATTCCTAAAGCAGTTTTGTTTTGAGGGTTTCATCTTACTTTAACTCCTCATTATGTTGTTTTGTTGTAGTTCGGATTATTTTTAAAGTATCTTCTGGTGCTTTTTCATACATCTGTTTAGGAAGATGGCTATTAAGATACTAAGAAAAATCAATATGAATGAAATGGAACATTTTAAAATTGGTCAGGTTGAACTTTGGGATCTTTTTTGAAGGATTTGCAGATAATTCTGCCCATTCCAATCATCCTTAAAAGTCTTTCTTCCGTTAGTGAAACAGTGCTGGTTTTTAGATTAAGCAAGAAAATGGAAAAATGGGGTTGCAGGTTTTGTGCTTTTACTTGTGGTTGATGATTTACTGTGCAACCTTTAGAAATCCACTGGAATATCTATAGGCTTTCCAGTAAACTGGAACTGGATCAATCAATTCCAGCTTAATCAAGATGGGCTTGATGGGCCAACATTATTGGCTTTTTTTGTTAACTGTGCCTTACTTATCTGGTTGTCAATAGACAAATAACACTTAAAAAGTGTTAACACACATGGTCCTGAAGACTGTATGGGATTTTAGAATTTGATTAATCAACACAAAGGTATATTTGCCTATTCCATTATGGTGTTTTGAAAACTGAGATCAATCAAGCATCCTTTAGATCCTCCAATGCAATGGATGTTTTTACAGATAGGAAATTAAATAAGGAAATTATTTATAGGAAATTTAAATAGTGCCTGCATCTAATTTGCAGCTACATTCACACACACAGTGACACTTACTGCTTACAGGACAGCTTTTACTTGCCTTAGGAAGACAGAAAACCTTTTCCTTTCCCAGTGTTTAAAAAGCCTTTGTAATTCAAGTCTCAGTTGAACTGATGAGAGTAACAAAAAAGTAAAGATTAGTTATGGATGTGCTCTTAGTCTTCCTCAGGCAGGGACAGAGAGGAGAACAATGTCTCTGTATTATTTCTCACATACAAAACATCTGGAGCTATTTAGCAAATGTGCTCTAAAGCTGAAGAACATTTACTGCTCTGCACACAACACATGCATCTGTCACTGTTTGTGCCAGCACAGCTCTTAATGTGAGGGTGTTTAGCCTGAAGTTGGCAACCTTGTTGGCAACCAAGTGTTATTGTTTAGAGACAGCCTTACTGGGGTAGCTAAAATGTTCAATTTTAGCAATGATTCTAGCTACCTCTTACTCCTACAGGAACATCTGTGCTAATAAGACCTGATGATTGTAATGTCTAAATATCTCATTTAGGCTAATTAAAACATGCAGTACTTTGAATGGAAGTAGTTCTTGCTATTTCAGTGGACGTTGAAGCTCGGCTCTCAGCTGTCTGTCTTCCTACCCCTGCATGCTGATTTTCTCCCAGGTAGCTCCTGGCTGCTGAGGGCTTGCCCTGTGCATTAACTATTAACCAGGCATCAAGGCAAGGCCCTCCTTGGGGGATTGGATGCAGTTTATTTGCTCAGTGCATGCAGACTCCATTGCCTCAGGCACCAAACAGAGCACCTTGGTCTTGAACTCCCTGGTCTTGGGCTGCTGAGATGTGAAGTTGCCTAAGGGGAGCTGTATTTCAGCAGAGCTCTTGTTCTGCTTGCTTTGGCTTATACAGGGTAATACCTGTAATGGGGCTTGGAAAATCTCCATGCGTAGCACTTACCTATTTTCTGTGTCGTGTGTGTGAACCAGACAGGCGTGAGCTAGACTGAGAGCTACTTCAGATTTATTTCCCCCCCCCCCCCCCAAGCCTTTCAGTCTTGGGGTCTTGAGCTGAGCAGGAAAAGTGTGAAATACTTGGTGATACAGCCCCTAAGTCAAGTGGCACTTTGAATGGAGTTTACATATAATTGATCAAAACATTGTCTCTTCAGTGTCTTACATAACATGTAAAAGGACATCCACTTGAGTATTCATGCAGAGGATGATTGCTGCCTGAAATATACTGGGGGAGAGAAGATGAAATGAAAATGAGCATACGTGTTATAAAAGAAAAAAGCTATAAAGTGGTTGCTGAATTACTTCAGGAGGACCAAAAGAAGGAATCAGGCTATCTAAATAGTTCTGGCAAAGTGGGCACGAAACAAATCCTTACTTGGGAACAGTTTGCTGAGTTTATGGAATGGACTTTTTTAGATGGTTGGGTGTAGGAGCTAGAGTTTGCCAGGGACTGACCTTCCCCTTCCTCAGTCCTAATTTGTTCTCACATATGCATTTGAGAAGTGCATAAGAAGAGCAATGTTTGATCAATCCCATTACAGACTGTTTATGCTAATTTAATGGCTAAGCTCACTTGTGCTGTTTGGTATATCAGCATGAAAATGTGCTCCAGGTTCATTGTTGAAGTCGTTCTTAAATGTAGGTTTCATAAGGATCAAAGATGATCTTTAGCATTTGTTTACTGCAGTCGGCAGTGTATTAAAATGACAAAATCTGTTGATCATCTTTCCTCTTAAATCAGATAAACAGCAGTTTTCTGTCAGTGAAGTTTTACTATTAGATACATGCAGGCCAGAGTGGAGGGAATAATGTTTTCTCAGTAGGTGCCAGGAATAACAGAATATTTCTTTTCTTAAGCTTGGCATTACTATTTCAAAGGCAGTGATGGCTATTGCTCCTCCTCTGTTTCTGTCCTACTTCATGCCTTGCTGAGTACTACCTGGATTTTGTATTTTATAATCAAATGGTACAGGTATGTCTTCCTAGTTATTTACATCGCCACCATTTGAGATTTATTATCTTATCTGTAATAGTAGATGGTTTGAAAAATGCAAACAGAAGTTGGGAAATCCAGAAATGTGAATCCATAAATATATTTTAAAAGTTCCTTCTATTTGTATTTCTCTGACCATCCTACATGTATATCCCTCCCTGGATGTTCTCCTACATACATGTTTCCAATATAAGAAAAGAAGGGCTTTCTGTGTGTACCTTTTAGAATTACATTATTAGAACTTAAGGGCTGGCAAATTTCCTGTCTTTAAAATATTGAGGTTGTTGAATGACAAGAGTAACACCTTTGATATTATTTGAGAGATGTATAACCTCCCTGCTGTAAGAAAGATTTGGTTAAAACTGCTGCTGCTTCAAGAGAATTTAAAACTGTGAGTGGAGAAAGGAATACTACAGATCCTTTTAATGAAATTGTGAGACACAAGTTGTTCTTTCCCCCCCGGGTATTCCTTTCATATAGAGGCTCTCTGAACTGTCAGTGGTGTGGGAAGAGTGGTGGTAGTTGCAACTAAATTTAAAGAAAGGGCTTTTCAGCAGCCTACTTGCTCGGGTTCATCAAGCAATAATAGATATGAATATGTTTAATTTCTGAATTTTTGTTGCTGATGACCTTCTTAGCCAGCTTACAGTTATGAACATAATTCAGTTCTGTGACATGCAGGTTCTAAAATTTACATCAAGCCCCAGTTTTCTGAATACCAGGTCTGAAGTTTCTGGCATGGCAGTAACTGCCTGTGCAGTTACCATTAAAAGCAGACAACTTGCCTGTTGAACTCAAAATTTAAGAAAAAGCATAATGTTTTATTTAGATACTGCTTCAATAAAATGTCTTGAGTTCTTGACAGGAGCTATCTAGAGAGCTGATCACAGCCATGGCAGTTCTGCCAGCTCCAGGAAGGTGTTGATGGCTTGTTTTCTTTGGGGAGAAAGAAGTCAAGACAGGAAACCATTGAACCAGCCCCACTCACCTGCATGGCATTGTATAAGAGTGAGACATACTGGACTGCAGGGAGCAGACAAGTCCAAGTCTCTGTGCCTTCTTGTGGGGAAGAGTAGGGATGATGCTCTGCTATAAGAAAATACACCTTTGATGTGTCTAGTTTGATCAGAGAGTCCTGTTCATGCGGCTTACCCAAGGTGTAGGTCATTTCCACGGTCACATTCCTTCTCCTCCAAGTGAGCCGCTGCTGGTGGGTGGATTGTGTGGACTCAGGGGAGGACTGAGGCCTCAGTGCCCTGTTCAATGCGCGAGATGTGCCCTCCATACCCAGCGTCATGTACCAAAAAGTAGCTGTGTGAGTGCTGAAATTTTTCTAGGTTAGCTACACCAGACTTTTGACCCTTATAAGCACCTCAGCAGGTATCAGTGCTGAAGTAGGAATGGAACATCTGCTGAAAACATCGCCATAAATGGACCCTTGTGAAAGCAGACAGAGAGAAGCCATGGTGCAAATTAGTCAAGCTATGCTAAAATTAGCTTCTTGATAGCTGACATTACAGTGAGTCTAACATGTTTTGGTCTTGCAGTGCAGACAGGACTGTGATTCGTGTCTTTACCGTGTCCCTGAATTATGTGATAGCCTTTGGTTTTGGCTGGGCTGTAACGTGATTTGGGAATGTGGCTTGACACCATCTACACTGCAGAATAAATGATGTTCCCAGCATGTCTGAGCAATTATCTCATGAGTACCTTATCCTTCTCCAGTGAAGACTATTTTTAATCTTTTAATGAATCAGCACTTGCTACTCATCTCATTGCTTTCATTAATCTAATGGTTTCTTAGAAATTGGAAATACTTCATAACCCGTAATAGATTCTCACACTACTCTCCTGAAGTAGTATGTTCTTGTAATTTCTATTCTAATGGGGTAAATCAAAGTGCAGAATGGTTAATTGCCTTTCAGAAAGTCTCTCTCAAAGTCAGCAACAGCACTCCCAATTGCTTTATCCATTAAATATGGTATTTTCCCATGTTTAAATTCATGGTGGACTAATAGAATGGAAAACTAGACTAGAGTGAGCAAAAAACTTTTTATGTAAAAGCATATTTCAGGAGCTTTGTTCATGAGCTTTCAGCTAAAGCCAAGAGGAAGTTGTTTCATGTTGCTGGTTTTGCAAAAAACAGCTATATAAGTTTTATAACTCAAGATAAGAAAAATATCTCCCCACAAGCTGTTGCAGCAAGAATGAAAAGGAATGGAAGATAAATGCAGTGCTGAAGCATGTAGTAGGTGAGTTGTAAGATACTCTGCATTCCTTTACAATCACCAAATTGGAAGAAGTTTAAAAATCATCAACCAAAGTCAGCCTGATTGACAGCAAGTAAGTGTCATGTCCAGCATGAAGAGCTCAGACATAGCAGTGTGACACAGAATATGGTTAAAATCCATTTGGTGACTCTTAACAGGATGCTGGGAATGCCAACATTTTACTCAATAGTTGAGTCCAAAAGGGCACATGCAAAGAAGATAAGGAGTAAATGAAATAGATCAGTGAGGATTTAGGTTAAGATAGAAAGGGCATTGGAAAGGGAACTCTTTAACTGATACTAGGTATAAGGTTTGAGACTTGTTAAAATCATACTCTCTATGATACTATCCTTGTTACTGGGAATACTAAAGATGTGCTGGAAACCACAAGGAAGCATGATTTTGATTAAGCAACCATCTGTTGGATGGAAACAGCAAAGGTGTCTTTACCTTGAGGGAGCTGGACATCAACAGCTGGCATTTGAAGGGGGTCAAGATGAAAATAACCACCAAAAAAACCTTCCATGGATGCGTTGTTCTGTAGCGAACTGACAGAAGGGTGTTATGGCCTGAAGGGAAATCTCCTTTATTTGAGACTGTTTTTCTCTTGAAAAGGCAATACTGCAACTGCTGTAATAAATTAGAGGCTTCAGCAAAGAAAGTGCATCTATCATCCTTCTTGATTTGTTTCTTATTTCTAGCAGCATTTTAATAGAGAAGTACTTTTGTTGTTGTTTCCAAGCAAAATACACATGGAAAGCGGGAATGAGGTCTCGAGTTCCCAGGGGATTGCTGTGAGACGGGATAGTGTGTCTGCATCAGCCCAGATGTCTGTCCTAGGATTCCTGCTGGGTAGCAAACCCTCAGGTGGGCTGCTCCTGATCTTACCAAAGCAGCAGGATGATGAGCATTTGAGTGTCTCAAAACGTTGGCATCTGTAACTGGAAAGGTATGTAAATTTAAAACAGCCGGGGTTTTCCAAGGTGTTGAAAAGGAATGGGGAGAGTGGGTGGCAGAGGAGCCACCATAAATTTTCTCCAGAAACAGAGGCTGAAAATGTTTTGAATTCTTCCCCTTCAGACTTGCCTTAAATTGAGGACCAGAATCAGAAGGGCTTTCAGGAAAGCCGTGTGTAGGTGCAGAAAATGAAAGTATGGTCTTCAAATTCATACAGTGAGTAAGTTCAATAATGTCATGAGGTCTGAGGCTGTGATATTAATTTTCCTCTTACACATGAAAACCATGGTGCCTCTCACATTGCTGGCTGTCATGTGATGCTGTCACATGCCTTTCCCATTTGTGGTGCCTTTGGATCCAGGTCTGTCGCTGATCTGCCACGTGAACTTCAAATGGCCATTGCCTCTTTCTTGTGCCTGTAACCCTTTGTTACTTGTTTACTTGGGTTCTGATTGTGTTGCACCTCATAGAGTGTATTAATTTATGCACTAATTGAAGCTAGGATTAACCAGAAACACAAGTGTTTGCAGGACTGAGGTACGTGCAGTCTTTTGAGGACAGCTGCTATATTTAAGCAGGTGCACGCATGACACCACAGACAGTATCATCTAAAACTGCAGTGATTGATGGCTGGGCCTCAAGACTATTTAATGATTTACAATGGCAATCAAGCCTTGCTGTTACCATTTTATGGGCACGGAACATTCATCAATGAGATACACAACCCTTATAGCAAAGCAGGTTGCTATTGGGAGTTTCATGTGGAGGTCAACTGGCTAGCTGAGTGCCTCTGTCAAAAGCCTCTGGGTAATTTAAAGAGAGCTTTGTAGGTTTGGTTTGGGTTTTTTGTTTAACATTTTCCGTGCATCTCCAGAGATGGTGGTGTTTTCTCACAAGAGCATCTTAAAGACTGCATCTCTTCCACTGCTGACTTCTTTAGGGTCAGAGAGATGCTTCAACACCGAGACTGTGACTCCCTTTGTTTTCGATGTTTTTGTGCACTCCTTCTGAAATGTGCAAGTTTCAGGCTGCTTTCCCCTCAACTCAGCAGAAAATGCTAGTGCTGTTGATCCCTGTGACAGAGCAACGGGTGACAAACTGCCTTGTCATTTCAATCAAAGCCACCCACACTTGTCATTAGGTTTATCCAGGGTTAAACTGTTCATTATGTGCCAGCCTGGCTGCCAGGGGTGGCTGTTTTTCTTAATCTCATGTCATAACTGTTGTAGGTCGGAGGCGGCGATGGAAGCACCTGCTGGCTCCAGTGACAGCTTTATTCTGGGAGCTGCAGACTCAGCTGAAAGAGCAAACAAATGGGGACACGAATTAGTGGGCCTGAAGTTCACAGGGATAATGCCTTTTGTTAGATTAAGAGTTTGTTTAAATGAAATTATATAGCAGTTCTCATCTCCTTCTGCTTCCTATCTACCCTAATTCTGGACTTCTCTGGAAACTTTAGTTTTCTATATTCCTCTGCTATCCATCTCTCACATGAAACTGCTTTTTAGTGTCGTTGGGTTTGTTGGCTTTT
The DNA here is from genome assembly GCA_013400915.1 of Pardalotus punctatus. NCBI lineage: Eukaryota > Metazoa > Chordata > Aves > Passeriformes > Pardalotidae > Pardalotus > Pardalotus punctatus. Next base: position 142,715 of record VZTX01006686.1, on the reverse strand, counting down.
GGGTTGTTTTTTTTTGTAAAGAGTCCTTGATGTTTTAGTTGGAATATATTCAACTAAATTTGTTACATTATTCCAGGTTTTTGGTTAAAAAAGGCAAATATGTAGGAAGAGATGGTGTGGACTTAGCTAGTGTAATCTATTTCACATTGGAACAGCACAATTCCAAATACTTTTTATTTTTGTAATGTCATGTCTCTGGATTATAAACCTTTTTTTTTTTTCATCTTGTCCCCATAGTGTTAGGGTAATACTCTTCAGTGCCTTGTCTCTCAGAAGTGGGAAACTTGTTTGGGTCTGACACTGACTTGCTTTGCCTACCACTCACTACAGCTAAGTGGAGATAAAGAGTATTTTTTAATGTTTTGTTATTTACTATGCTGTTATTTGTAAAAAGCCCACCTGGACTCCTGGGAGACACCTACTCCCTGAATAGCTGGGGGAGAATAGACTAATTAGATCTATATTTATTTATTTATATCCCAACCACTGGAAAGAAGATGTCTGCATTTGAGTTATTTTGAGCAAATACTCTATGATTGATTTTTTTTTTTAATATGATAATGTTTACTACATGTGCATTAAAACTTTAATTTTCATGGTATGTTCAAGTACTAGGTATACTGCGTGTGTATTTTTTTATAACTTAAACTGCCTAAATTCTGGCAATACTTCCAAATATTCATTGCTACTGGATAACTTTAAATTACCCAAATACCCTGATCAATTTCAATAACCCAAGCTTTAAACCAATATAAACCTATTACAGGATGTTTTCTTATTTGCTCCTGGTTTACTAAACCCTATATAGATAAAGAAGCATTTAAGATAAATAGATAAATAGATATAATTATGTATTACAGTATCTTTATTATACATCTCTTTTATGTTATTTTTAATATAGCATTCATATATAATAGTACCTCAATATGCTGCATGTTAAAAATAAGTGTATTCTAATTATTTTGAGGCTTTCCAAGAGAATATATTATCTTATGTCTCAAAGTTGGGCTCTGGGGCAAGCTTTTGTTATTATGGCCATTATAATAAGGAAATCTTTTCATACAGAAAAGTAGCATAAGTCATCTGACATGCATCTTTCCCTTGGCACTCTGAACAAAAGGGCTTTTATCAGTAGAGTTTCTCTCTGCTTGCTGAAATACAGCAAAAAAACCAGTTTTTAGGAACCTCCTAAAATTTTTCAGTCAGGTACCTGGTTTGTTCAGACCCTTTGTTGATAAGGTAGAGCAGGTGAATCTTTTGGCCTGACTCTTTGTGGGACATGGACAGAGACCTTCCATTTGGGATGGATAAGAGCAGTGAGACCTCAGTGGCTGTGCAGAGTAAGGCCCTTTGTTTTTACCTGGGATTCTGTGGTTGCAGATGCCTTGGTTTGAGTTTGATTGTAATTTATTCCTGGGTGATTTAAAAGTGGAGAGCTTTCCTGGGAGGTGTATGTGGAGTGGGGAGAGAGGGTAAGATTAAAAGAAGGGGAGGAGAGAACAAGGCAAATGCTCTGTCAAGGTTAGGCTACTTGCAGAGACAGCCGGGGTGAGAACAAAGGGGAAAGCATCAGAGGGTAAGCAGCAAAGCATAGGGTTAAGGGGAGAATTGTAGGTATGAGGGCCCAGTAACTTACCTTTATATCACCCTTTTCATGTTAGAAATGATCTTGGGAAGCCAAGCTGTGGTTCAGAGGCAAGATGCAATTCAAACACTGCTTTGATTGTGACCCCTAAGGTCACAAAGGTGGAAATGACCCTCCTAAAGTTTTGCTTACACAGATGAGGATGAGCGCAGAATCCCAGAGAGAGCTCTGGATTCATCTCATGAGGGTCGTGGTGGTTGAATCTCACACAGCCTGAAGGTGTGATAACAGTACCTCCCTTTCAGGTAAGTGCATAGGTTTGGATAAAAGTGTGTTGTCCATCAGAACTGTCCACACCAGGGTTCATTTTCCTACCTTTTAATACCTTGTGTCCTCAGGTATTTCAGTTATTCATTGTTTGTAGGTAAATAATCCTTACTATTCCTTCGCTGACTGGTAAAATTGGAATCAAACCATTACAGGGCCAGTTCTGTGCATTACACAAGAACAGCAAATGTGCTGCTAATTCCCCAGGAACAGGAAGAGCAGGGATCAATTATGAATCTGTTCATGTAGCACCTCAGTGGGCTGAAATGTTCCAGGGTAAATTCTATGGGAAAGACACAAGAGAGGAATGTGGAAAGAAAGATAAAATGCAAAACAGTTTTACCAAATATTATTAGGATAACTAAACTGATTACTTGGTAAATTATTATTAATTATCTCCACAAAGGAATGGATGGTGGATTTATCAGAATCATTTTTCCTGCTGCTACATGGAACAGAGAGGGGGGAGGTATTGTACCTGACAAAGTATAGGTCTTGTAAAGGGCACCGTGAAACAGCTCACAACAAAGTGTCAGTAGGATGTGCAGGTGAAAATTTGGGTCTGAAGAGATGATTAGTGAGGATCTATAAAAACTGATGTGGATATTACTATTTAACACCATATTTAATAACAATGGCAGAAAAATGTAGGAGTGTGTGAATAAAATTTACTGACGACACAAGCTGGGAACATGTCTTCAACACAGAAGCAGTCTGCAGTATCAGACAGAATTTCATGGACATATAATAGACATATAATAACTCATCCAATGTGTCCCATTAATCTTTAAGAACTCCAGAACATGACCCCCTTTTTTCCCCTGCAGATTATGTCTTTAGAGTTAACAAAACAGTGGTAAACTGCTTAGCTCATGGGTTCCCTTCCCTCCTGTCAGAAGTACAAGAAAAAATTAGATGTAACTTGGTATCTGAAGTTCAGCCAAAGTTTGTACCAGCTCTAATGATGTTTGAATTCACTCACTGCTGTGTGAAGTTACATAATTCTTAAATGTTTGTTTTTTTTAAAATTGAATACAAGTATTGCAGTGCTTTGTATCCTTAGCTATGTTTTACTCAATAACAAGGCATTCAGGTCGGTGTAATTCAGGTATGTCAGAAATCTCATGCTTGCTGCTGTGCCACCTTCTGCCTCAGTAAACAAGAGGACATCATGTTTGGTTTTTAAAACAAAAACAGGAAAGTGTGCTCTAGTGTTTTCTCCCACTTCAAGCCCATTGCCAGTTTAACCTGGATTTCTGTGCCCTGCTCAGTGTTTCCCCTAGTGATTTTTATTGGGTGTATCATGCATTCATTTACCTTCAATGTGTTTCGATGCCTCTCAAAAGAAACTCATCAACAGTGTCCAATATGAAATATTTAATTGTCATTACTATATCAACATTGGATCCCTTTCCTTGAGTATACTGAGAAATTTGGAAGGAGCAGGACTAGAATCTTAGTCTACACCAACTTTTTTTTTTGTTTGTTTCCTCTGTATTTTTAGGCAGTACTGAAAGCATAACAAGTTTGCAGGAAAATATGACTCTTGGAAGGAAGGTGGTAGATGAAAGATGGTGGCTTAGCTTATTGTGAGTGTCTGAGACATTAATCCCTGCCTCATTGCATAACTAAACACAGTCCCCTGAAACATTTGCCTGGTTTTGTCTGTTAGAGAACTGCCAATGTGTCATATTTTTCTCAAGTAGCCTTTTCTTTTGCTTTTATTTAGTTTTGAATGCAATCTAATTATTTATATAACCCTGGGTTTTGCGGGTTTTTTTATATTTTATTTTAAAGCCTGTAGGTTGTCCGTTCAGTGCCTCTGCTGTTTCCACCACATCCTATCTAAGTTTGCTTTTACCTTGTCAGTAGTTACATGCTTGCCTGCCTCTACAAATTCTTTCTGCCCTTCTGTTGCTGCCACAGGAGCCTTTGCTGTGTTTGTAGCTTTAGGAGTTGCTGAACACTTCTCAGTGGTCACTGTACAGTCTCTTCTTGATCTCACTGCCCCTTGTGGATTTTGATCTGGAACTTGCAGAGGTGGAGATGAGCTGGAAAGGTTTTTGCAGCGGGAAAGGGTGTGCTGGCAAAGAGGTGCACTTGGGTGGAAGAAGATTCTGTAAACTCCACCAGTAGTCAGAGCATCCCCCAGCTGTGACTCTGGGGCAGAGCTGGGCAATGGAACATTTGTCCTGGCACTGTGGGGACTGAAAACAAGAGGCAGAAAATCCCTCGGAGAGTAAGAAAGATGCTGACTTCTGTGAACTGGGGTGTTTGTGTGGGTGAGGCTGGTTCCCGTGGGGTCGCCTTTTATCGTAAACAGGATTGAGCAGCTGGGCTGGGGCTTGCCAGGCAGCCCTGAGCCCCACAAAACTCAGTGCTAACTTTGTGATGAACCAGCTGGGTCAAACCTGCACTCTCTGGGTCTGTGCCACTCGCCCTTTGGATTGCAGGCTGGGGATATGGGTCTGTGCAATAGAGATGAAGGTGGGAAGTATCCCAGAGAAGATCCGGGTGCACTGAACCAGGGAAGTTTTTAAATAAATGGGTTTTTTGCCATTCACTTGTTGAATGTCCTCCATCTGGAATGGTGTAGACTAAATTTAAAATTCTGGATGCTACAAAGTTTCATGTATAATTGAAGTGAATGAAATGATAAATGATGATCTTTCAATATCAGCACAGCAAAGAGATGTTCCTAAATCGTACCAGAACTTAGATTTCAAAACAGAGAGACTTAAAAACTCTTTCCTGGAGTCAAGTGGAAACCTTTTATCTGTTTAGTGGTTCTTTTTTAAAAGAGTTTTCCTATAGCAACCAGAAGATTCTTTGATTTAGAAAAGACGTATTGCTTGATATTTAAAAATGAGACTTCTTGAGATTTAAAAATTAAGCATCTCATGAAAGTGTACATGGCTTTATCTCTCCTGATATTTCAGAAAAACAACCCAAAAGTTGTAACAGCAGAAAAAAAAAAATCTCAGTTTTAATTTTTCAGAAAGAAAATGCTTGTAAATTGTAATCTCCTCCAAAGAGGGGCTCTGAGCTGGTGTGTTCCATTATGGGCATTCAGCAAAGATAGAGCTTTCATTTTTTTTAATAACACAACAGATGCAAGTCAGCAGCATGAAGTATTAAAACTGCGTTTTTGCCACTCTTCAGTGTCACAAGATCTTGTTTCTTTAAAATAAAGCTAACAGGAGTGTTTGCAATGAAAACGTCATTTTTATTTATAGCACATTGATAAACGTAACTTGAACTTTTTAGCATGCAAACTCAGCTAACAGTCTGGGGCATGAGGAGATATGAATTTCCATCACTGGAGTGTCTTAGAGCACACATACCAATTTCTGCAATGTGCACTGGGACAAAAATAATTGAGCTTTTCAGCTTTTTTGGGTGAGTTATCAGGTTCATCCCGAGGTTGAAAAGGATGTTCAAGCAAGCAATTAACTTACCAGTTTAAGTTAAAGCTTTGGTTTGCTGCTTTGAGCAGGATGTAATCTGGGCCCTGGGCAGTTGCTTCTCCTTCAGCACAAATGAACACATCAAGTATGAAATTTAATGTGTTCTTACTTTTGCGAAGAAAAATGTTCTTGTAACGTGGTATAAATACCAAATGCAACATAGTGTGTGCTCACAATTGAAGACTTCATGGTCAAAAGAAAATGAGAAATGTGTTAATTTTTTTTTAAATAACATTATTTTAAAGTCCTTTTTCTCTACTTCTCTTAACAAGTTAGTCCTTTTTAATTGCAAGCATTAACAGGCTGTACTTAGTGTAGTTTATGTAGTTTATCATCTTGTAACTTTTGATACTAGAGGGTCTGCTATCTTGTAGGCTCTCCTAGTGCAGTATTTTGGAGGACAGATGCAACATGCTCTCCCACAGAGACTTTGCTTTCAGCTTACTGATTAACTTCTTAGCTTCTGTGACTGGTGGCTGGGCTTTGACAAGTACCCAGAAATTAGGAACATTATAAATAAGCAGAGAAGGAAGCAAACAGCTGATTTTATAGCTCTTTTCTCCATGCACATAAGGACACAACTCTCTGTAAAGCACCACACAAACTTCCTAATAACCTAAGATACCCTGTGCTGAGTTCATTTATTAACCTGATTTTTTTAGCATCTGAAGAACACACCTCTGACCATTAATTTGCCAGCTGTCTCAAAAAGGTAATAATTTTTCATCAAACCTTGACTGCTGGGTTTTATGTAATTGACCATGTCTTTAGGGATTCTTGTTCAGAAAAAGTCATATGCTCTTTTTTTAACTTTTAATGAGAGAAAAATGAGGAACTGTGTATGGCAAAGAATCTGATAAGAAAGAAAGCAGAGGATACCACTCTTTTGTCATGATCTTGGGATGTAAGGTGTGAATGAATGTAGTCTGCAGCAGTTTTGATTGCCCACGATAACAGATGTCCAAGATAACAGATTATTGAAATAGATATAATAGTTAGAGCTAGCACGTGGATGTGAGTTCCAAGTGCACGTTGTTTTAAGCCTCAGCATCGTCCCTGATGTAGTTGAGTTGGCACTTCGTGAGTGCTGGCAAAGCCTAGGCTGTATGCAGGAAAACATCACTCTCACCCAGAAGTAGAGATTTCGGCCAGGGAGAACAGCCCTGTCTCTCTGTGTAAGCTCTGTCCTTGCTGTGTGCCTTGGGAGCAGCTGTTCTCTGCCTATACCAGCGTGTTCAGGGATGCGTCCTGAGCTGGAAGCGGAGCTTGCCTGCTGCCAGGGCTGTTTACCACTAGCAAGAACAGGACAGAAAATGCTGAACAGATGAAATGCTTGAATTTTCCACTGTTTTGTCTGTATTGCTTAGGTCTCTTCCTTTAAATAGAGGAGCAAAATTATAAATGAATCTGTAGTTCCTCTCCACTCAAGTGGAAAATGTTATTGTCTGTTTTTATGAATCCATTCGAAGCTGCTTACTCTTCTTTTTCCTAGATACCTTCTGACTCTTTCTGCTGCTGTTATCCAGCTTTTTATTGCCCTTCCCCAAGCTGCTTCCGCTCCTCTCCCACCAGGCACTGATGGGAAAGGAGGCAAGAGTGACACAGCAGCAAAGCCAGGCTGTTTGGATGCTGAAAATGGCTTCGTGCTAGTGACAGGCACACACTCCCAGCGCAGCCCGGAGGGAAGGGACCCTGCAGAAGGAAACCCCACGGGTGGAAGCTCTGTGATGAGACCCATTTCAAAGGTGGTGTGGCTTCCCCTGCACTGTTGTTTGTGACAGGGGAGGCAGGGAGGCTCTCCTGCTACCAGGCAAAGCAGGGCAGGTGGCTGCCTTCATTCCTGAACCTTTTTTCCTTTCATGGATGTGTCTGCCTGAAATACATATTTTTATATATATATATATATGTACTTTTATGTACGTACACCCTTGGCATATGGTATTTCACCTGTGTTTATGTGGAAGGGAAAGACAGTGAGCACGTCGCACCTAAGTGAGAGAAAATGGCAATGGGTGAACCCAAAAGTTTGAGGCGCTCATTTAAACTGAAGAGCATCACTGATTTAGCCAAGTCCTGCAGCTTTGGAAGGTGGCATGGGAAGGGAATCCTATTATATCTCTGTATTTCTTTCAGTGTGTCTGTCACTGGCTTATCAATAGTCACTTCAGGAAGAGAATGCTCTGAGGCAACATGAATGCAAAATAAAGGGGCAAAGGCAATACCAGCATTGTTGAATTGAAGATGTTTATCAAAAGTTCCGTAAAGATTTTTATTTCGATTATTGCAACTCCACCACGCGTTTGGAATGAAGGGGCAAAATGTTCTTGAATAAGCAGAAAACCTTCAAGTACAGATACTTTAGTGCTTTTGCATCTCTGGCTGCAGGTAATACCAGAAGTTCTAAAATACCACAGCTCTGTGAACAGTACTGTATTTTGTGATTACCTAGAATTTGTATTTCTTATAAGAAAGATATAACCTAACCTCATAAGGCTTGAGTTTAAACTTCTGAATGACAAACTGCATTTTGTTGCTTGCTCACAGGAGCCAATATAGGATATTCCAGAGAACACAAACAGGGCTTTTTTTGCCCTTTGACATAATAAATTGACTTATTTTTCCCTAAATCTATAAAGCCAGTTATTCAGATTGAAACTTTCCAGTTGCTTATTATGAAGGAGTGGGAGTTGGTGAGAAGTATTCAGAAAATTCATGCTGTAGTTCATGGTGCCTCTTACAAAAGAGGAGAGAGAAGTTGTGTGTCAGTGGTTATTCGATATGGATGTGAATTTGTTTTTGCCTTTGGCAATTTTGAATCCAGAGTCAAAGCCACCTTCTGGGGGAAAAAAAAAAGGTATTTTGCCTTTTTATTGAAGAAGAAGAAAAAGAAATAACCTGTCGTCTTCCCTTTCTGCCTTAGCCTGCCTGGCAGCATTTGGACTCGCACTGCCTTGTTGCACCCCTAGTCTGGCACTACAACACAAGATCATTTAGTGTTGATTTTCACTTTTTTCTCCAAGCTCCCAGGATGTGCCGAGAGCCAAGTTTTCCAGCTCAGGCAGCAGAGATGCAGGACTTCGTGTGTTAGGGCATTGGGTTCTCTCTGCTGAGGTCTGCAGGCGTGCCCCATTTCATGGACGAATGTGGTAACTCCCGCAAAGACAGCCACGTTTTGAAAGCAAACAAACAAGCTCTTTTACCACCCTTTTACTTAAAAAAAGAAAGTGTTGGTGTGTAAGATTGTGTCATACACGGATTGCCTGGAGGGTGTCAAAAGGGCTTTCTTTGGAGACAGGTACTTCAAAGGAAAAGCAGTCCCTGCTCATGCTGTGTAGTGGGGTTGGCGCGATGCCTCTTTGGTTGGTTAAAAACCCTTGCAGGTTTTCTGCAGGGTCTGACATAGAGCAAAGGGGGGACACTGATCCCAGAGGTTGCTGCTGCTGCTTGCATCCGAGGGCTCACCTCTCTGGCTGTTCATGTGTTTCTCAGAGGGTTGTTTGCTTGCTCAGTCCCTTTAAGGTCCCAGGTTTGGGAAAATGATGCCTGTGACCCAGACTTAAGGTGCTGCCCTGTTTAAGTTTAAGCCCTTTTTTTGTTTTGTTTTGTTTTTTATTCCTGCTGTAAAAAAACAGAAGCTGAAGAGCCCTGAAACTACAAAGCCTTCTCCTCCACCTACTTTATTCTGAGGTAACAATTTCTCTCTCAGTGAGAGCTGAGTTTTCAGCTGCTCTGAGCAAGTGTTTTCCCAGGTGCACCTGGCGTTGGCTGTCTGAGCTCAGGAGAGTCTCAGATGTGTGTTTGCTGGGGCGGCTGTGTGGGGGTAGATCCGTATCTGTCGAAGGGAAGCGTCACATCTCGCTTTGAGGCTTCGAGGGGGCCAGGGTGTGCATGAGTGAGGGACCAGGAGTTTTGTTTTGTCGCCATGGTTTATAAATGAAAGGGACTTGCTGGGCATGGATCTTGTGGTTGCTGTCAGACAGGCAAGCACAGCCCCGAGAGTCTCTCAGCATGGGAACAAATCTGTGTAAAATGTTTAAGCTGCTTCATCATCAGCTTTGTAGCCCAATCTTCAAAATACTCAAAGGTCTCCCAGAAATCAGTTGTTTGGAACGAGGAAGAAAGGTTGAAGGAAAGGAATAGAAAAAAATATAAACATGATTAGTGATATTTACCTGACACAAGGAACAAAGAGAACGGAGATTTGAGAGAAGGCAGCATTTGAGAGATGGCAATGGGGCCCAGAGCAGCATCTTGTGCAGTGCTGAAGGGGAGCAGGTACAGGGAGCAGGCTCCCTCCTCCACTGAGCCTCAGTCCTGCTCTTTGGCAGGCCAGAGTAAACCAGAAAAATCCCAGGTGGTCTGCTGGTCAAACAGCTCCTGAGCAGTTCCCAAAATGGCCTGGCTGGTTTCGTGCAGCTGCTCTGTGGTGAATGATGGGGCATTTTCTGAGGCTGCACCGGGATGCCGCAGCAAGGTTTTGGAGCAAGAAAATGCATTTGTGTTTCTGAGAGCGTGGCATCAAGCGCTGATTTGTATGGTCCACGCTGAAGCACAGACATGATCCTTTCTGATCAAAGTAGAGCGTATCTAGAATGTAAAAGAAAGGCAAAGGTAAGTCATACGGTATCTGTAGTGTGGTATGTACAAAGAGAAGTGTATCATTATCAAAACCTGATAAAAGGACAATTAGCGGTCACGATGGAAAGCTGTAACACAGAGGTGAGCCAGTTGGGTAGGTGTAAAGAAATGTGATTTATCTGTCTGCAAAGGATAATAAAGCAGTCGTTCTCTCCTTAACTGTGGTTATAAAGCCATTATTAAAACCAGCCTGGAGAGTGTCTGGTGTGCAATGCCCAGGGGGCAGCGAATATAAAAGTGTCCTTGGCTGATGTCATGGCTCTGGGTTTTGTGTTCCTTCCTGAACTTTCCTGAGAAAGCACTGAGAACATCATGGAACTGCAAGTATTTTTTCATGCTTAGAAGTCCTGTTTTGTCTAACTTTTTACAGCACGGAGTAATTAAAAAAATAGGACAACGTTGAACACTCTGGTAACTCTAGGAAATAACTTTGCCTTTTGACAAGTGCTCAGGAAGTTTGTGCACCAGTTGTTTGAGGAGGGTAATTCTGATTCAACATCTTATAATCACCTCCGTGCTTGTGCTGTAGATTTTGATTCCTGTGTGACCCAATAAGGTTAAAAAGTATATTTTCAAATAAAATAGGGCATGGTTTTGCAGAAACTGCTGGGGTTCTCTTTTGACGTAGTGCTGCATTTGTGATTTGAGGAACTTGGACGAAAACAATTGGGAGAGTAATGCCAGATTTTTTCTAATATTGCAAGCAACTTGTGGAACTGACTTCTTTCACTTTTACACGTCTGCTCAGTAATAAAAATACAATTCCTGACTAAAAATAAGATACTAATTTTGCTTCTTCAGTTGTAAAGTGAGTAGTCATTGAACTAAATGACTATGCATTATTTCCATGAAAATGCTGGTGCCATCGGACACCACCACACCAGAATAAGCACAAAACATTTCTGTGCAAATTAGAAGTCAGGGTTTCTGGAAGTCAAAAGTTCACAAGTTGATACACATGTATTAATAACTTTGTTTAGAGTTTTTATTATTTATTTCAGCACTGCTGGGTAAGTCTCTGTACCGTAAAATTTAAGCTGTCCATCTTCCAGTAGAACTTGATCTTTGAGTTTGCAGAAGAAGAATGTTCCTGATTAGAAACAAGTCTGTGTGCAAACAGACAAACGTACTCCCTTTGCTCAAATTGCAATAATCTGCTGAGAGAAATTAAAATAGAAGAATTTGTTTTTAGAATATGATTTTCTGATACTTCGTAAAAAACTAAAAGTACAACTAACTTTGAAATACGATTTTTAAAGAATCTTGATTATACAGTTGTATCTTGAACTACAAATTGATTGTGCATGATTTCTAATCATGCCAAATATCTGATACCGGGTTATTCTGCAGGTAGCGCAACCAGCTGCAGAATTTAATCTCCTAAAAGGTTCAGAAATACTAATCTCTGAACAGCCTACCAAGATGGTATTTCTGTGTTGTAGTCAGCTGAGAATTTTAAGAGAAGCAGCACGTTCAGTGTAATGCTTTATTTAGCTTTACCTAGGTTATAAATAGCAGCATAAAACTCTCATTCAATTGCTGCTTCTAAAGACTGCACAATAATTTTACATAGGATTTGGTAAGTATTTTTTTTGTCTTTTATGCTACCAGCATTATGATAGTGCTACAAATGTGACAGGGAAAAGAGAAGAAATACTGTTTTTATTGTCATAAACTACATCTTAAAACCGTAGTATTGCATCACCAACTGTTAGCATGGTAATAAAATAACAGACTTTCTCTGTCCCAGCTGGTCAGACTTTTTCTCTTTTAGGGACTTTATTCTGATCATAAACCTGTAAGACCGAGATATGTAACCGTTGGGACACTGGAGGAGGATGGGGCTTGTGGCACTAGTTCGGTAAAGTAAAATTGCCTAAGGTCTTTGCCGATTTGCTTATTATTTCTGTTTGAATTTAATTGTTTTTTCCAGCATACAAAGTCAAATGTATCTTTATGAAATGAAATGAATTAATAAAATAATGTTTGTTCTGTAGCTGTATCTGCATCTCTGCGTAATTTAATTTAGATAAAAACCCACTATGTGATGGTGGATGTCGTCATGTTCGATAAATTTCAGGTGACTGCATGAAATCTGTTAGGAAATTACTTTTTTTGTCATGTCCAAGCAGAAAATCGACTGACAGGAGAAATACATAGTGATTTTATTTTTCCATATTTTTTTTGTGAACCAGTTTTATATTCTAAACAGTATCAGGTAGAGCAGGTTACAAAGCCAGACTTCTTTTGCTTCATGTGCATAGAGTTTTCCCTTGGACCTTTGTATTTTGTACACATGCTGTGCCCTTCCTCAGTGGAAATGCTGAAATGTTTGGAGAGTTAAATATATATATAATTGGTGCTGTGCAATGAGCTGAACTATCCGGTCCTTCCTGCTTTTTTGCCTTGTAGTAAATAATTCTTACATAGCTCTTGCAATGGACTTGGAGTAAACCACTGCTAATTTTTGTTGCTAAAATAGAAATACAGCTTTGGGATACATTTCTAGAAAAATATAGGGTTCAGAGGCCACTATTTTTTTTTGCTGACTTTCACTGTGAAGGCATGTAAAAATTAATTGCAGAAGAACAAACTGTCAGGTTACTCCGAAAGCAGGGTAGAATACATTGAATTTAAAGAGTAATGAAAAGATTTGTCTTCCAGGAAAAAAAAAATTGTGTAGTGTTATACTTTCCAAACTTCAATTTGTTACACTGAGTAAAGATTTATTATATAATGAATATTGTGTTAGAAAAAACATTTGCATTTATCTTTTAATTATTGACACTCACTCCCTTTTTCTTGTGCATCTTTGAAGGTGCACGTGTGTGTCAGCCTTGGGGCCAAACCTGTTCTCATTGAATTAAATGGCCCGTGCTAACTTGAAATCAGTGGTGTGGAGAATGAATTCACCCATTTTGGAATCTGGTCTTTCCTGGGAAGAGAACCAGGCCATTTGTTTTCGTTCACTTGTGTTTCTTCCTCCATTTGGATGTGATAAACCCCAACACAATCCTCGTGAGTGCTATCGTCTTCGACAGCTTCACTTTTTTTTTTTTTGCCTGTAAAAACAGGGCAGCTTCTCCAAATGGATTTCAAGGGATAGGTTGAAATAATTAATGCACATCTAATGGCTAATTCTGTGGGATAACACTTTGCTTAATGGGATTAATTCCAGGCTTGCTCATGCAAGAAACTCCCAGAGGCACAGATGAGGCCACTGCAAAGCACCTCAAAGTAGGTCCCCAGTACCTTCCCTGTTCCCCTCTGTCCTGTTAGGAATACTCACCAAGTTCAGGTCTGACTGAATTACAGATTCATCAAAACTAATCTCAGAAAAACATTTGTATTAAGGGAGGAAAGTGTTTTGGCCTGTACTAGCCCATGCATTGTCTGGGCAGCCCAGCGTTTTGTTACGTATTTTAGGTACTACAATACGCAATAAAGGGTTCCGTGGCAAGGAGAAATTGCAATGGATATAAGTAGAAGGAAGATTTTTCTTAGAGAGTACAAAAAGTAAATTAAATGCTAAGTATCCTTTTCACATTTGGGAGAAAATTTATTTTCTGTGAGCATTTGCTCACTTGGCAATTTTTCACCCCATCCAACAGTTCTGTGACTGCACTTTCCAAAACTGTGCTTTCAGTAAAGCTTACCTAAGCTCCCAGTGCTTTGAAAAATGGAGCTCATATAAATTTCCTTTGCATTCTGACTCCATCTCAGCTGCACATAGAAAGCAAACAAGCACAGTTTCCACACAGCCTTTTATCTCTCCTGCACATCCCAGAGGCTTCCCAATATGGCTTTTTGTGGAAGAGAGGGGGTGTTTAAAGTAAACATAATTTCAAAATTTTCATCCATTTTAGCAGCAGCATTAAAGATCTTCAAAGGAACATGTTTTATGAGGCTGACGAGCAATTAGATGAGTGCACTGGTAGTGCAAGCGTGTGATTCTACACTTACAAAATTAGTTGGAGTGAGAAAAATCAGAGACAACATAATATCCCATCTCAAGTGGCTGCTTCAGATAGGTGCTCTAAAACTTGAAGGTATGAACAGAATTGTTCTGTAAAATATATCTGGTAAGTGGCTGAGAGCTATTTGTCTACGTTAAGATGGAAAAAATAAATACAAGGGATTGAAATTCTCTGAAATAGCTATGCTGTTCCTCCAGGAAAACAAAACAAAACTAAATCCAGTCATAAGCAACAAAATAGGATTTCTCTTTGCCAAATTTCAGGCAAATGTTTTAATGAAAAATCCTGAAGAAAAAACCGTAGGGTAGATTTAATGCTGTGGATGAAAGTAATTAAAATTGCTCATAGTAACTCATCTTTCCAGATTATCAATGTATTCCCCAGTAATTACTGGAAATAACTTGATAAATTTTAATATTAGTTGCATGTAGTGAGTAGATGATATAATATACTCTTCATATTTGCCATTTCCTAGCTATGTATGAGAAGGTGTGCCTCAAAATGTAGCACCTTTTTTCCCCCTTATCCTGTAATGCCATCTGAGATAAGCTTTTCTAAAATTGGGCATTGTACCTCAGGTGGCTCATAAAAAAATGCAGCCACGGAGATGTAGCAGCCACAGTTTTGTCACCTGATGGAGGAGCACGGTGGTGAGCAGTGAGGTGTTAACTGAGATAAATAAAGCTGTGCCCCATTTTTAAATCCATGACCCAAGCCCTTTCTCCTTAGCAGTGTTTTGCTTTGCCATAAAATTTTAGCTGCAGAGTTGCTACATGCTATGAAAACATGAATTCTCCCAAATCAGAGGAAGGATGTTTCAGAGGTGGAAGAAGCAATTCCTTATTTTTCAAGTAAAATTTGTGAGGGTCCATGGAGTTAGGGTTTGTTCTGAGTCCGTTTGCTGAACGACTCCATCGAGCACCCAGGCGAGGTGTGTTGCGATATTTCCATTCTGCGATAGCTCATCCATTGGCTCTTTTTTAATGAGGTCTGTGAAATGCTTCACGTGTTGTTTTTAGAGTGGAATATTCCCCAGTGGTCTTAATATTATTATTGCTAATCTTTGGTGAGCAATGCTGCAAAAAAAATGCGCAGGGAATTAATATTAACCCAAACCCTTAATCACCCTTTCTGTTTACCCTCTACATAACTTGCTGTTGCACAGGAGGGTTGTTTTTGCCTGTGCATCTTCTGTCAGAAGCAGGACACGTCACGCAGCTCTCCACGAAGTGGGTCAGTGGCAGGGCACTGCTCTGAAACCTCTCCCTCCCATGTGTGCAGCTACTGCAGGGTTTAGAGCCTCAGCCGTTGGGGCCGGTGTAACCTCCTTCCTGCCTGAGAACAGAGCCACCACTGCCTCTGTAGATCATTTAACTATTTCTCTGCTTGACACCAAGCTTCACTAGGAATTTCTTCACCCTCAGAAGCCTTGTTGCAAGTGGATGTTGCAATGAAAACATCTTGAGGCTTTGCTGGCCTTAAAATAGTCTGCTCCTAGTTGTCCTGCTGAAGTAAATTTTTCCAGCCTTTCCACTGCTTTTTGTGTGTCTACCTTCCTTATGATTCAGTCATGATATTTGTCTGCTGAAAAACTGTGTATGAGGAATGTGTTGAAAGTCTTGAATGACAGCTGTCTGGATTTTGAAAAATGCTGCTATGAACTTAACCTAAAAAAGTGGATGGCTTTCATTACTGGGGGTTTGGTGCCCTTCCTGACTTTGGCTCTTTTGCAACTGGTTAGATGTGGTGCTGCCAGTGAGTTTAGGTGAAAATTGATCCCAGAAAAAGAGACCTGGTTTGGTTCCAGTAGGATTAGTTGTGATGAGTGTACACGTGAGGGATGGCTGCTGTAATTGTCCCAGCTTTGGTCCGTGTTGGCTGCAAGGGATGGAATTGCTCATTCCTGACTTTCTCTGTAAATGGCCTTGTAGCTGCAATTCTCCCTCTAGCACCTCCACCTTTAGCTTGCATTCCTGTGAGAGACTTTTTACTCCTCTGCTTGCAGCAGATCAAGGGAGCTGCCATCAAGCCCAGTCTGAGACAAAACAGCCCTGGGGAGGCTCTTGTTGGGCTTGTGCATCTCTGCACTCAGTTTACTATGAGCTGTGAAATCAGTAGTCCCTCCCTGTACTGAGACGAGAAGAAAATGCAGTGGTGACTGACTGACTCTGAATATTTTGTGCATGGATATTTCTAATATTTTATTACTCAGCTAGTAGACAGCCATTTCCCACCAGTAGGGATAGCCCCCATAAGCTTAATGACTTCTGGAATTCTGAAACTAGGATAAAAGGGAGTGGGGCTGCCTTATGAGTCTCCAGGTTGGAAACTGTTCTTCCTGTTGTCAGTACATTTGATTACTGGAGCCATGGCAGTGAGCTAGCTGTAAAGTCTTAACTTGAAGTGCTTAGGGAAAGTCTGTCACGTGTGTGAAGTGCTCACTGAACAGAGAGAAACATCTGATTGTGATCAGCAGCATCTTGTGCCTGACTTTGTGTCTCTTCCCTCAGCCTGGCAGAGTGAAGTCTCTTTGGGATTCCTGGGGAGACAAGCAGGCTGAATTATTTTATGTAGTCCTCCATCGTGTGCACGGGGTTGTGGGAGCTGAACTTGAAAAGGCCACCTGACAGTAAATCAGTCTGGGGTGAGTTACTGCTGTGGGACAGAGTTGGTAGGGGAAGGGAAAGGCTAAGTGACCCCAGAAGCATTTGAATAATTCTTGCCTCTTTGTACACTTAACACCAGATTGGATTAGACAACAGAAAATTTACAGTGGGGAACACCTTTTGCATTAACTGGATTAAACCTTTGCTATCCCTGATGAAGATGGGTCTTGTAAAAGCACTTGTGTCTAATCTAAACTCCCTACAAAAGCTGAAAGAGCTGCATCCGTCATCCCAGCTTGTTGGATATCCAGATCTGCAGTTGCCCTGTGCATGGTTTGCTGTCTCTAGGAGGCAACATCAGGTTTGCTTCAGGAAAGCCCTTTGCACCAAGTCCTTGCTAAACTGAGAAGTGAAAGCAGTTGCTTTTTCTGAGAATGACTGACTGTTTGACGAAGCAAGGAGTCCCCTTCCAGAGATGAGCAAGGCACTCCCCTCTGTTCTGTTTCTGATGAGGCTCTGGAAGGGTTTGGAGCGTGAAAGACTGCCTGCCTTATTTAATTATATATTCAGAGTTAATCTTCTTCACTTTCAGACTGAAACGGTAGATCATTTATTGTTTTCTGCACGTGTTGGCTTGTCTTCCCACATATCAAACAGCTGCTGGAGATCTGCTTGTCTCGCTCTTGTTGTAGTACCCTGGAATTTTTTATTAGAGTCTTTATTCCATGATGTGCTAGAAAATAATAGAAACATTTGGGTTGGAAGGGACCTTAAAGATAATCTAGTTCTAAACCCCCTGCCATGGGTAGGAACACGAATGTTTAGCCCTTTGTGGCATTATAATATTTTCCTTCTTTTGAATCTATTTCTTCCAGATAAATCAGAGGGTAATTTGGATTATTGGAACTTTGTGCCTTCACATATTGGGTTTGATAAAAGGGACACCTTTCACTTCACTTATTTCTCTTAAGTGGTTACCATGCACATCAGACCTGTTAATCCACCATGCCTGGTGTAATCCAGGGGTTTTCTTCCCTGACTTCCTTTTGCTTAC
This sequence comes from Pardalotus punctatus, assembly GCA_013400915.1. NCBI lineage: Eukaryota > Metazoa > Chordata > Aves > Passeriformes > Pardalotidae > Pardalotus > Pardalotus punctatus. The sequence continues at coordinate 125,061 of VZTX01006686.1, read as the reverse complement.
ATCTTTCCATCATTGTGCCCAGACCATGGTGAGGAGGAGCCTCTTGCTTCTGTAAGTGAAGGAGGATTTGGCCTCTGCTTCTTCAGTCTTGGAGGGTCATGGGTTTGTTTGTTGGTTATATCTATGAGTAAAAAACCCATATATAAATATAAATATAAATATAAATATAAATATAAATATAAATATAAATATAAATATAAATATAAATATAAATATACCCCAGGATAGATACATTCTTTATGAACAGGATTATCTCAAATAATTTTATCTGGCTAACTTAGGCATTTAGTCAGAGCTGGCTTTTCAGCTGCAGGCCTGTATACACCTGAAGTGAAGCACCGTGCAGGGTGCTCAGCTCTGTCCTTGTTTCTGTCCCAAGCCCAGGGAGCTCTCTTGGGGTCAGAATTCTCAGACAGCAGCAATGAGGCAAGGTCGGGCATCTCCCTGCTGTCAACCTCCGTAGAGTCTGGTAGGTGCCAGATATGTGATGTGGTGGCACCTGCAGCTGTGGAATTCTGTCCCCACGGGCCTGGAAACACAAACCTGCAGCAAGAGGCTCTTGGGTGGTACAGGCTAGAAGTGAGGTGAATGCAACACGCCAGGGTCACTCAGATCACTGCTGGTGGTGCCTGAGAAAAGCTGCCTGCTTCACCCCAGCAAGCAGCTGTGGCAGCTCTGGGCTGTTGAGAGAAGGCCCTGCAGGATCTGCCTTTAAACACCTTTGTATGTAACCATAGTTGCATCACTAAATCTCTTGTGCTGGGATTGGTTTTCATGGGCTTTGCTGAGAAACTCGCTTTCCAGGAAGATAAAATGCTTCATTTACAGCTGTGTTACTGAATTTTGGTAACCCCTAAAAGTAAAACTCTTAAATGAATCACTTAATAAGGGCCATGGGAGAGAAAACATTTTATGGTGGACAGGTTTCATCAGGATTTACAAGTAATTCAGCATTTATGGTCTGTATTTCTCAAACTATTATCAGGAATCATGGCCTAACTCAATCCAGATGCACACTAAAAACATGGGAGGAGGAAAATCCTATTAAAAAGAAACGTGCTGGCATGTCTCAAGGGTCGAGGCCGTGTTCCAGTGGTTCACTTCAGCTGATCTCTGTTGGTATTGGCTGCATTGGGCCAGCCCTGTGCATTGTACCCCAGCCAGTTCTGGATGCAGCATCCCTCCCTCATGTTATGTTTTGGAGCCGGGCAGCTGTGTGTGGATGTGTGCTTTGGGATTCCCTGGCTCTCTCCAAGTCTGAAGCAGGGGCAGAGCTGGCAGTGTGGCTGAAGCTAAGCTTGCCACCATGTGCAGGAGAGCTGGTGCTGGGCCTGAGCCAGGGGCTCGATCTCTGTGAAACCACGCAGGGCTCTCGAGGCGGGCGCCCGCAGCGCAGCCTCCCTCGCCGGCCCCCAGGCTTCCTCTCCCCCGGCTGCTGGGGCTGCTCTTGGGCTCTTGCTGCAGGGCTTTTTCTCACTTGCTTGTCCGCAGCAGTTCTGAATTGCCTTCTTTTTCAATTTATTTTCTTCACCCCCCGTACTTCAGAAAGTAAAAGGCTGCAGGGGGTTGTTGTAGAGGTGCTGGGCTGGCAGAGCCGCTTTGGGGGTGTGAGTGTGGAGCAGGATGAGGAAGATGCCATCCTCAGGTCCAGATGTGGGAGTGCAGGGACCTGCAGCAACAGGAGTGCCCGCGCACAGGGGAGAGAGAGCAGGGCTGCAAGTGCTGGGTGGGAGCAGAGAAAAGGAGGGGAACAAAAGTCCAGGCTTTGGAAGGGAAGGAGGAGGTGCTGGGAAGAAACTCCTCAGCGGCAGAAGCACAGCTGGTGAAAGAGTTCCAGGTATAGGCAGTTGGAATTGAGAAGGGCTGGCAGCCTGGGCAGTGCTCTTAGTGTGACTGTCTCCTCTCCTGCCAGTCTCTACCCAGGCTGTGTCAGCTCCCTGTACAAAGCTTTCCAGAGCTTCTCCTGTACAAGCTCGAAAAACTAAAAGATAATTACCAAATGCAGAGCTTTTTTCTGTTGGCTCTCACATCCTGGTGGTCTCTCAGTGAATGTCCCCCCCTGCCCTGCAGCAGGTGGTGTAACTGTGCAGCTCCTTGCACAGCAGCACGAGGTGAGCAGAGTAAGTGCCAGCTTTCTAATGGTTACTCCTTCAGAGCTTGCTTCCCTCTCGAGCAAGGTCACCACTTTGACCTCATCTTTGAGCCCTTGTGTATTTGTGTACCCAGGCATGGACTTGTGCCTCAGCTCCTTTTGGATTCCTGGAGAGAGAGATGCTGTTTGTCTGAGGCACATTTAAGGAGTAAGCTGGACATCATTTGCATGCCTTCCCCACTGGCCTGTGACCTGGCACGGGCCATGCCCCTGCCAGTAATTTGGACATCTTGCTTTAAAACTCTGCTGTATTTCACTGGATTGCTGTAATTTGGACTGGTAAAACACTGGTATGTGAGTTGTGGAAAGATGCTGTGCAAATCCCAGTAGGCACTGTGTAATCTGTGAGGTTAACAGAGTGGGAATCATCGGTGAAATGTTTATTATTTGTGCTTTGCTGTGTGTGAGGCAGCTGAGTGTGACTTGCTCCCTCAGGCCTGGCACCTTTGGCTCTGCACAACTCTGATCATCAGCCCAAAGCCTCTGACCTTGGCCTCAGCCCCCCTGACCATGGCTGATGAGGGACACAAAGTACATTTTGGTGGTGCTTAAGGGACTGGCCTTCTGTTTGTGCATGTTGTGCAGATATTGAGGACCAGTAACCCCTCCTCTAGTGATTAAAAAACCTGAACTGGTCCTGTTCACCTGAACGGGTGGTAACTGCTTTAACTGCCACTTGTTCATTGTGCTTTCTATCTCTTCAACCTTTGTTTCAATAGGCTTTGTACCTTCGGTCTTTTTCTCTCTCTCACTCACTTTCTAATCCAGAAACCTGTTGCAAAGGTTATTATTTAGAAAGTGCTTTGTACATTTTGTTTTGTTGAAGAACACAAAGGTCAAACATATTAAGGAAGGAAACAATGTGAACTAAAAGACAGGACAAGGGGAAGTAGCTTCAAGCTGCACCAGGGAAGGTTCAGGTTGGATATTAGGAAACTTTTCTGCACTGAAAGAGTGGTTAAGCATTGAAACAGGCTCTCCAGGGAAATGGTGGAGTCACCAACCCTGGAAGTGTTCAAAAAATGAGGAGACATAATATTTCACGATATAACCAGGGAAATGGTGGAGTCACCAACCCAACGTTGTATTTGGTGATGCTGGAGGACTTTTCCAACCCTAATGATTCTACTCATTTTATTGGTTTATTTCTAAACAGTGGACTTTCTCATTGTTCTGAGATGATTGTGTGAACATGCCTGGCTTTGGTACAGGAAGAGGGTATTAAGGGCCAGGATACCCAAAGGGTACCCAAAAATGCTTCCTTCAGCAGCATCTCAGATGTATCCAGACTGGTGTAAAATATTGTCCTGTGAACGTTTAGAAGAAAAGCTCTGGGAAGGTAATCTCTGTTCGTTTGGTTTAATATACAATGTTGGACAAAAACATAATCTGTCTTTATTTACCCCATATATATGAAGTTTTATAGTCCTGAGGAAATATGATGAAGGTTATTGTTTATAAAGTGCTTTGAACCATATTTTTTAAATAACAGTAAAAGAGGGGAGAAAAATGAAGACCATCTAGGATCTTAATCTCATCTTATTTCCATGGATTTGTTTCTAAAAGCATGATTTAAAAAAAAAAAAGAATGCAAACTCCTAGTTCAGACAAACAAACAAATCTACTCTGGTATTTTTTTCTGGCTGTCAGAGGCTGTCAGTGGAAAACAGTGATTGTTTTATCTTCATTGAAGGGCTTTGCAGGTTATTGACCATTTTTGTCTTTCCCTCTTGAACTCCTTCCAAATCTTTGCACAAAGCACAACTCAGATTAATTTTAAGGCATTTGTTTGTTTGTTTGTTTTGTCTTTTATATAACTGTGCAATACAGCTTTTCCTTGGGGGATGGACCTGGAGCTGCATATTGGATCAATAGTTACTTAGCCTTTGATTTTTTTTTTTTAGCTATACTTTGTGAAATTTCTACATCTTTATGAACAGATAAAGGGACAGTTTCATCAGGTTTATCTGCTGAAACCCAACAATATTAAGGTGTCCTGCTGGATGTGGTCAGTGTATAAATATTTAAATGGTGGCTGAAAAGAAGATGGAGACACCCTTCTTAGAAAGAGTCACATGGAAAACATGAGGGGCAATGGGTTCAAGTTAATCCTGGAGCAATTCCTGTTGGACACAGGAATAAAATTTTTCACAATGAGAACAATTAACCATGGCAATAATCTTGCCAGGCAAGTGGTGGATTCAACACTGGACACTTTGTAAGATCCATCTGGACAGTGTGCCTGGGCCATCTTTTCTAGACCGTGCTTTTGACAGGAACAGTTGGACCAGATGATCCTTGAGCTCCCCTTTCAACATGATACTCTATGTTCTATGAAATAAAAATTAAAAATCTTCTGTGGGAGGGCCACCCAAGACAGTTGAGGCTCCTGTGCAGATACTCAGGTTTAAAGCCTTCCTGTCAACCAGAAAGCACATCAGGGTGTCTTGTAGCTCTTCTTATGGATGTCTCCTGACATCTGGGGTTAAAAGTCTGTCTCTCCTGCCCATAGCTCCCTTCTCACCATTAACAGTGTCCTCCAGCATTCACAAACTGGGAGCCCAAGAGAACCCTCACAGAGAATATGTAACCTGGGATACGGGAGATGTATCTTCAAAGTCTTTGAAATAGAGTCGTGATTTCAGCCTGGGTCTCTCATTGAATGTGAGTGTCAAACTTTCTTTACATTTAATGCAGAATTGTTTCCTGAGAAGCCCTCCCCTAAAATTTTGTCCAAACAGATGTATTTTCTCTCACACACTCAAGTGTTAGTTGAAGGAAGCCTTAACCAGGCCCAGTCATGAATCCCTGAAGGAGATGCTGCTAGGTTTTCCCAGAACATAAATGTCCTGTATTAGTTGGAGGAGTTGGTGAATATTTCTACCCATGGAGACACTCTCAGCTGGCTGAGGTCCTGGACAGTCTGGTTTAACTGAACCTGTTTAGAGAGAAGGCTGGACTTGCTGTGTTCCTTTTTGACCAGATTAGTCCTATAATTCTTATATTCAGAATTCCATCTGCTTGGCAGTGTTGCCCTCACACTGGCTATTTTTCCATGAAGTGCTGTGCAGCACTGCCACATTTCTGCTGCCAAACACCCAGTGACACAAATGGTCTTTGTTGATGTATCTCATGTTTTTGTACAGATGCTGCATCAGTTCTTGGACTCACAGATCCCAGGCTCTGCTACGTGCTGGATGGATTCCTCTTCATTTATGCAGTGGTCATGACAGCCCTTTTTGTGAAAGCAAAGGTAAGTCTGACCAAACACAGATGCATTTGGATTTGGCTTTGGTTGTGTAAAATAGTTAGGCTGGGCTGGAAAGTAAAATGACTCGGCTGCTGAGAGCAGGCTGGTGTGTGCACAGAAGTGCCACTGCAGTAGTCGTTCGTACTGCCCGTAGCCCCACAGGGGGCTGCTTGTGGGCTGCCCTGTTTCTGATGAGAGTAACTCATAGGAGAGAGGGAATGAAAGGACTGAAGGGAGCCACTGTCTCTCTGCTCATGGCATGGTCTCTCTTCCAGCTCAGCCAGGCCTCTGAACCACAGGTGCGACCAGGCCAGGATGATGTGTACAATGTAAGTAACTGCTGGTCTTTCCTTTTCAAAATGCGCCATCCAGACAGAGCTCTCGGGGCACTTAAAGGCAGTGAATTGCCTGCTGGTCAGAAAAGCTTTGGATGAGCCATGAGTAGGCTATACTCGCCTGCATGCATGTGTGCAGCATGGCAGCTGTGAGGAGGAAAGGGCCAGATGCTCGAGAGATCTCTGGGCTGTAGGTTCCTGATTTGACCCACTGAGCTGAAGGTTGCCAGGAGCCCAGGCCGTTTGTTGTGCTGCCCCATGGAAACAGGCCTGTGGGAGCTCTGTGGGTGTGTGCAGCCACTGCCCATGTTGCTGATGCTGTTTGATGTGGGCTAGGCAAAGGGCAGATGCCAAGGAATGCTGTGGAGCCGACTTTGGGCACCTGTAGCTCTTACACTGCCAAGTGTGTGGAGCCTGAGCCACCACAGCCCCTGTGCCTCCATTCCCAAGGTTTCCTGTTGCCCTGCAGCAAGCCCTGTTATACCAGATCACACCTTGTCCACTGTGCCCTGACCATGGGCAGCATCTTTAGGCAGTGAAAGGGGACAGACACGATCCTGCCTGTCCCTCCTAGCGGAATTGCTCACTCATGGCAGCATTAAATTCTTAGTTATTTTTGCCATGTCTAGCTGTCTTTTAATTTTTTTTTTCTCACGCTTTTGACCATAGCCACATCCTGTGATGAGTTCTGTTTAACTGTGTAATGTATGAACACTAATGCAATTGCTTTTCTGTTTAAGTGTAGCCTGTCACCTTTTAAGTAGCACTCTGTCAGCTGTGTTATTCTGACCTGAAATCTCTCTTTGGCCCTTGTCCAAGGTAACCTTTCCCAGCCAGGTTGTGTTGGGCATAATATTTCTACAGCTGCTTGATGCAAATTTAGATGAGCTGCTCTGCAGGAAAACTGAAGCTTCTGGATCTTCACTCTGCAATGGGAGAGAAAGCACAAAAGTCAGAGTCCCTGCCCCTCATACTCTCTGGTTTTCAACTCATTTCCACTTAGGAAAGGTCCTTGATACAACAGTTTGCAGTTTTGTGCTGCACAGACCACTGTCATTTAGATATAGACGTTTTTGTTGACGGTTGCATTAAGAAGTAAAAATAATTTCTAGCTCAGTTACAGTACTTGTGAGCCAAGGTGGGTTCCCTTTCTTTCCTGTGTTAAGTCAGGATCTATTACCTCATTATCATGGTGTCCACCCACTGCTTCTTGCTTCCCTGTTTCAGAAACTCTCTCGTGCGCACAGAGACGAATACGACGTTCTGGGAGGGAAGCGAGGAGCAGACCCCGAGCTGGGCGGGAGACACCAGGTAACCTCCTCCCACCCAGGCACCTCTGCTCTCTCATCTGGTGCCTCCCACGCCGTGTCACAGCGCTGCTCAGCCAGGCAGCCACCCAGGCGCCTTCCTGGGGAGGGAACGACACAATCTGTGTCGTAACTCAGGGGGTGCTGGTGGACAGGAGCGAACCTCCCCCTCTCCTTTGATCTCTGCCCCCCTCGCTTGGCTGGGAGCTCGAAGCCACCCGGGCTAGGAAGTGACACCCGGGCCTGGGGCGGATGCGGAGGAGGCGCGGCAGTGGTGGGTGTTTCACAGAGCTCGCTGTGTCTGATGCCACCAGACAAGCACCCACAAAATAGAGCAGCAGCCAAAACAACTCCTGCTGCTGCAGAGCCCATGACTTTCAAAGGAAAAGGGAGGGAAAACCTTCTGCATCAGCAGGTGACAGCTGCAGGGAGTGAGCAGAGAAGAACTAAGTTTTAGCAGTTGTTGTCTGAACCGAGCCTCATGTGTGGAGGCAGGATGGACTGGAATGGGCAGGGGAAGTCCCTAGAGCCACAGTTGTGCCAGAGAACAAATGCACAAATACATAGACATAGTGGTGAGGGATGCTGGTCGTGCAATCTATAGGCAACTTTTTTCTTTTGTTTTACAGCAGAGAAGAAAGAACCCTCAGGACACTGTCTACACTGTGAGTAGAGCACTCTGGAGGGAGCAGAGAGGAAGGGATGGCTGGGAACAGGAGATTCTGTTTCATAGGAGACCTTTTTCCCACCTACCCAATTTCAGCTCTGGTTCAAAACTCAACAGTTGCTTTTGAAAACTTCTCTTCCCTTCCACCCAACACCTCCCCCAGACCCCTCTGGTTTTGCTAGAAAATTTCTCCTTACTTCTCTGTGATAGGAGAAAAACACTGACTGCCTGGGGAGATGCAGAATAGAAGTTGGGTCAAGATACCTGCTACTGCCTAATGCTAGTGACTAACCAACCTTCATCCCATGTGATTGCTGCTGTGGTATTTTATGTGCATGGCCTCCAGCCCCTGTGACTGCTCTCTGGCCAAGGCCTAATGCCAGTGCATCCAAGAGCAGCTGCTTAGGAACCTCTTGATTTAGTTGATTTGACTCAGGCTAAATGTGGTGGTCTGTGCTCCAAAGCCTTGATACAAGGGTGTTAATTCTCATATCGTAACCTGGGACTTTCTGGGTGCTTGAGAAATGAGCTTGTGTCCAAGGCCTTCACTGTTGTTGGATCAGACACTGATCACAGCTGGTTCTAAGTGTGGCTGCCCAGGGGCTGCCTTGGCTTTTCTATTGACAACACTGACTCTTTCCCCTTCTCGGCTTGCAGTCACTGCAGAAGGACAAGATGGGTGAGGCATACAGTGAAATTGGAATGAAGGGAGAGGTGAGTCTTACTTTCCTTCCTGGTAAAAACACGACAACAGAAAACATTTCAGTGTTTGGGCAGGAAACCTCTGATGGCTGCCCTGAGATGGGTGAGGAACAGTTGAAGGAAGGTCTGCTGTCAGGTGCTGCAGTGGTCCAGCAGTGTTGGAAGATTTTGGAGCATGTTCCTCTAGAGTAATTTGGAGCTGGAGGTTTTTATGGTCTGCCCTCCACAGGCAGCTGAGGCTGGCTCATGTTCCAGGATCGGGAGAGCATTTGCCAGCCCCTCCTCGTGGCCTGACTTCAGCCAAGGAATAGGGGAAACATTCTCCTTCCCACAGCTCTGCTCTCACATGTGTAAGAAGGCGCACATCGTTCATGTCTTCAGCAGCTGCAGAGTTTTAGCTCCGTGCACAAGCTGCTGGGGGAGGGGACCGTGTGTGGAAAACAAACCATCTGGGGACACTTGTTTATGGCAAAATGAAAAATTGCTGTGACCTACACAGGTTCTATTTTATGTCAAAGTGTCATATATATATATAACCTTTCATTTTCTTCTGACACATGAAAAAAGGGGCATTTCAAAACAAAGTTTAGTGTTGAGAAACGCTGAAGCAACACAACATTTAATCCCTTCCCCTTTTGGATTCTAATGCCCCTGTGCCAGAGTCAAGCTCTGTCTATGAGCTATGGATCTATAAAGTTGCACCATGTTTTTTGAATGTTTCTGTTTCTGGAGGGACAAGAACACCAAAGCCCCTGTCCCATTCCAAATATATGATCATTTAATAGGTTGCTGCAATTTTAACTGTAACAAGCACTACTCCTTGACATGTTTGTGATACAATCTATTGCTAAATAATCAGTGTCTACAGGAATGCTGCCAAATCTCTATACATACAGTAAATCAAAGAAATAGCAACATTCTAACAGCACAACAGGAAAATATGTCAGCGAACCAAAATAATTTCTTTTTATTTCCTATCCTCTCTATTTTCTCCTTAACAGCCCTAGCAGCATTTCTGGGCTGGTCCAGACACTTACCAGGTGCTTTCCTGTGCAAAGCAGAGTCCAGGCCAAGCACAGCTGGTACAACCTGTACACCCTCAGTAGAGGATGGGTGAACTAAGGAGCTTTTTTCTTTTTGCATAATCAGGAAAGCACCCATTAATCGATCTATGTTTTCCTTTCCAAAGCAGCAGAGGCGGCGAGGCAAAGGGAATGAAGGTCTCTACCAGGTAGGCAAAACCTCCCACAGCTGCTCCCCTCACCTGTCCTCTTGAGTGAGGTGTAGCCTGGAGTTGTAGATCCACTGGCACCTTCAGTGATGTCTGTTTAATTATCAAACCTCATTCTAGCATCAGTTAGCTCTTAATAATATGCAAATAAAATGTACTCCAAGGATCTGCAGAACCACTTAGGATGAGTTGCTGTAGTCACACATTCATAACAATTATTCAGGATATTCATAACAATGATTCAGGATTCACTTGTCTTCAGGTAAATGATACCTGTTGGCACCATACAAAGACTAAAGAATCACTCCTGAGTGAAAAAAACCTCTGCAGGGGAAAAAAAAATTAGACTTACTGTCCTGACTGAGCTCCTGCCATCCTGTTGCTGACCAGTCTGCCAGGGAGGAGGAAGCACTTACACTCATCCCTCACCTGTTTTTTCCTGGTTTTCTCTTTTTCAGGGACTCAGTGCGGCAACCAAGGACACTTACGATGCTCTCCAAATGCAGCCTTTGCCCCCACGTTAGGTGGGAGCTTCAGAGGGGATGGGCAAGAGGGAGAGATGCCCACCTGCTTTGGGGAGGAGAGGGGGGAAAACCTTTTTCATCCAGCACAAGCACTGTGTGTTCTCTGTGTGCAATAACCTCCTTGGGTTGGTGCACAGACTCTGGACCTGGCTACTCCCTGCTCCCTCTCCTCCTGAATCATGTAATTGCTTTTGCTATTCGAATGTACATACCTGTAAAGTTGTTTCCAATCATAGTGGTTATTAGGCTGATTTTTTTTTGTGAGGTTGGTGTTGTAGGACCAGACCACACCTTCTAACAAACACAGCTATTTCCATAGCTTTTCCCGGTCTTCCAGAGTATTAAGACATGGAATTATGGTTTTATTGCATTTAAACAATTTGTAAAGATAGGGCTGTAGTTACTTCCTGTAGTATTTATCTTAAGACTAGTTGACCTTTCTGCTTTAAATTTGCCTTTTAAGAACTGCTTCAGTGGAGGAGGACGTTTTTTCTTTAATTGTAAAGAAGGATGTGATGTTATAGTAGTGAAGCAGAGAGGCTGAATGCCAGCTTTGCAGTAGGAAGAAAATGAGCACCGAGATCCCAGAAACGATCAAGCAACGGCACTGCCACTAATCCATAAAATATGATCCAGGTAACCTGAGTGAGAGATTTCTATGAAGGCAGAAGTTACACTGAAAACAAGGAGATGGGCTCCCCTGTTATCACTTCTGGGCAACAAAAGCCAACATAAATGCAGTTTTCAAACCAGTCTCTCATGAGGCTACCTCTAAAAGGTGCAGGTATCATTCCAAAGAGATACCAGTTCAATAATGTCACGTGTTTTTGATGAATTAATAAAGGTAGTGCCAGAATCCCATGTGTGTGTGTAGGGAACAGCAGTGGGAACGGCACGAGCTCTGTGCCTGAGGCATTCAGGCCATCTGAACCAACCAGCCCCAGCAGCACCATCCCCCAGGGAAGCTGAGGACGAGTATTCCAACAGGAGCTTCTAAACACATCCCAGGAGGTGGGATGGGATGTTGGGAAGATGCCCTAAACCCAGGTATAAAAGGGACACTCACCTCCTGCTGCTGCAGCCTCAGTTTTGCCTCGTCAGGCTGCGCAGTGAAGCCTGGAAGAATCCAGCAAGGAGAAATCCAGCCCAGCCAAATAAAGGGTGTTTCACCTCGACTCAGGAGCTGACCAGGCCGTCTCACCCATCCTCACAAAAGAAGCAGAGCTAAAGAAAGGCTGTGGGAACGAGCTGCTGCTGTGGGCACTGCCCCCATGAGGTTATGTGTTCTTTCCAGGGACTGGGTGGGTTAGCAGCAGAAAAACTTTTTGAAATGGGTGTTACGCCAAGTTCCAAAGCAGTTTTACTTCTTAAGCAGTAAAACTGTACCTGCAGTAGGTGCTTGTAGCTTTTAAAGATTATTTGCAATAAATTAAAGCCAAAAAAAAAAAAGTAAACTGAGACATGGTAATGAATGTTTCTTGCAAAAAGAATTCCTAGATCACTTACTGTTCTGCAATGACAAGAAAAATTGAGAACTGGGTGATAACTAAGACAGCTGAGCTGGAAATTACAGTAAAGTTATGCTGCAAAGCACTCGATGCAAGAACAAAGAGTACTGAAAACAGCTTTCTCTTTTTAAATCATCAAAACCATATCTGCAAGATGTAGAAGTCACAAGTTTTGGCAGCATGAAATACCAACTACTAAACAATAGGAATTAAATTCTTTTTTGGGGGGGAAAAATCACCTTTATGCTCTTTATATATCACTGAATATCTTGATTTCAGAAAGCATCCAATGCTGGTTTTGGGGCCGCTCACTGTGGGGTTGAGCTGAGTCTCCTCTTTCCCTTCAGGAAGCGACTGAAGCTGTTTCTGCTTTTAGGAGAGGAGCTGATAAATACAGAATTAGAACAAAAGCTTCAAGTGGAGTGCGTAAAACCCAGTCTCTCCTCCAGTTTGATGAGACAAAGGGCACCACAGATCAGTCTTCTGGTCCACTTTGATGCAAGGAGGAAGGGGAATCAGCCTGCTCCCCGACACATTTAAAAACTACAAACAAGTGCATACATGTTAAAACACTTGGAAAATGGTTTAATGATGTTTACAACAGAAATGAACTGTACAATTACAGTAAGTTTAATATATATAAAAAATTACAGCAGACAAATGCATCTACACAAAATCTACCTTTTCATTCTGATTTACTGTAATCTACACAATCTCTCAATGCCTACAGCTATCTGTAGGCAACCACTGGGAAAATAATAATAATAATATAATAATAATAAAGGACATCTTTAAAGAGACAGCATTTTGCCTTCCTCCTCACCCTTAGTGTGATCAGCAAGGTTTTGAAATGTGTGGGACTCTCACATTTCAGTCTCAAGAAAAGCTTGGGTTGCGTTTGGGTAGGGTACTCCCGTCTGGCCCTTGATTTCAAGTGTTCTGCTGACCTCAAGTGTATAAATGCAGTGTATGAGGAAGGGCAAGAGAAAAAAAACCTCCCAGCCAGTGTAAGCAGGCAGTTGCACAGAGCAGTGAAACCATTAGGACCAAAAACTTGTCTTACTTAGAAAAAAAAGTAAAAACGGACTGCCCAGACACTACAGACATTCACAAATCCTCATTTATTTGAAAATTATTATCAGATTTAGAAGAAAGGGCTTGGTTTTCCACTCCCACTTCTGCATACAAAGGGGTAGTTTTCTAACTAACACGTTAATTATTTTTTTTAGAAACAAAATTTAAGGTACTTCCTTTTTAGCCCACCTCTTAACAACAGTGAAAACCCCTTTACACTGAGAAAGAATCTCAGGTGCATGGGGAAAAAAAAAAGAACATGCTGTCTCTTTAAAAAGAAAGAAAGAATCCCAGTTGGGAGCGGCCATCAGTGAAAATGCGATCCAAATTGGCGGTCTGGTGGAAATTCCTCACGGAATATTATGTACAGTTTAAAAACCCTTGGTAGTTGGTTTTTCTTTTATTATTATTTATGAACACCTAGGCAGTGAAAACTGTTATGTTAATACATACATAGACACACCCAAAACATACAAAAATACTATTATTTCAAACTACTAAGAATAGGACAAGTTCAGTTATCTCCATGCTATGACTTTAAGAGCATTACACTGAAACAAACAAGAATTTAAACGACAATTTTTTAATATCCCAGAAATATACCAAAATATACATCTAAGCTTTGGAATTACTGAGGTTAGACTAATGCAAGTGCTGGGTAATCGTACTTAATACACAAGTCTAAGGTTCTGCAGGAAAGAAATTATCTTTGGTATCTGCATCAGGCTAATAATATTAACATTTGGATTTTGCTTTGGGATAGAGCTTGTATGACCCTAGAACCAAACACCCCCCAATCAACTGAGATTAAAAAGATCCATGTAAAAAGTTCCTCCATTTGCAATCCCCCCCCAAAAGTTAAAAAGTCACAGGCATCTACCTAGCATAAAAGGTTGAGAAATACAATGCATAGTTGCACAGTGGTGCTGCAAAAATAAAAGAAATCTAGAAAAAAGGAACTAGAGGAGAAATGAAAAGCTGCTTCTTCTTCTTTCAGGGATTTCTCACGACAGGACAGCCTCTTCCAAGCAGTGAAGGGGGGGAAGCTCAGAAGTGCACCTCAGCGTGTATTAATCAACATCACCCAGCCCCCAGAGGGTTAAAGCACCCAGCAGAGCAGCCAATCCTGCACCCAAGTCTTCAGCTCCTCAACCCACCTGCGAAGCCCCGGCCTCCCCCTCGCAGCGCCTGCGCCCCAGATTTCACCCTGGAGCCGGGAGTTTCTCCCTGGGGCGTTTCGGAGCCCCGGGCGGGCCCCCCAGGCTGGCAGCGACCCTCGACTGGCCAGGCCAGGCCAGGCCGGCCTCACAGGTGGGCTTGGTGCTGAAGACGCCCTTTGTCTTTGGTTTGTTTGTTTGTTTTGAGTTTATACAATCATTAGGAAATCTTTGGTTTTGGCTGGAAATTTTAAAAGAACAAAACAAAACAAAGAAACCGCCCCCTCCCGACTTATAGCAGCCACCGTGACCTGACAAAGCTTCTCTTTCCCATGGGGGTAGGGGAACTACATTCAAATAAAGATGGACCGGGTTAAGGATGCAGCTTCTGGCCAGGTTGGAGAGTGGGGGAGGGATACAGGATTGTCAAATAATAAAGAAGAAAATTAAATATTTGGAGATTTCTTTTTTTTTTTTTTCTTTTTTTTTTTTTTTTTTTTTTTTTTTTTTTTTTAAAAANTTTTTTTTTTGGTCATGTTAAAAAGTGAGTAGCATGTACGCAGCACTGGGCTGAGAGTGCCTCCGGGCCCCAGGGGCAGCTGCCCCAGGGTGGGGAAAAGGCAGCACGGGCGGCCCTTTTCCATGGAGAGTGGAGGGAGGGGGTGGATATTCACAGACTAACCAAGAGGACCCCTTGTAACCAAAGGAAATAAGGTAAGATTGCAATTTGCCCTCACTTTGCAGTAGCTTTTAAGCAGCGACATTCAGAGGCGTTAGGGGGTCACTCCCCAGGTTGCAGGTCACGGGGTGCTATAGGCCAGAGTTCAGTGTTAATCAAAGGAGGGAGGGCAGACTTGGCAACTCTGTGGGGTTTGGAGAAAGTTAAAGCAAGTTACTCAGTTACGAGTTAGAAATGAGGTATACGACAGCTCCTGTACCTGTGGCGGATAAACACCCCACACCTATCACACCTAGCCTTAGGTAACTACCACAGAGGAAGGAAATGGAACAACAGCCCTGGCGGGGACCAAGGAGCTCCTGCCCGGGCCCTTCCCACGGAGCGCTGGCACGCCAGGTGCCCACGGGCCCAGCGCTGCTCCAGCCCTCTCCGAGCCACCCACGGGCGGCTCCCAGCGGTGCCTTCCCTTCCCCGCTCTGCAGGGAGGCGCGGGCCGGCTCCCCGGGAACTCGCAGGGAGCGGCCCTGAGCTCCAAGTCTTTCCCATTGCGTTTTCCCCTCGGACTCGCTCAGGTGCAGGGAGCACCAGGGTCACAGAGGCCGACACGTGGAGAGTGAATGGGGGAAGAACTAAAGGTTTTGTCTCAACTGCCTTGTTCTCAGGACACTGTCATGGCTGCTCTTGTTCCTAAATTGTTTCTCAAGGGGGTTGTGTGATCTCCACGATTTGCCCCTTGGCATGCCATTCCCTAAGGTCTTAGGTTTCCTATTGTTAAATAATTTCAGGTTTTTATAGCACCACAACATGCCGGCTTGGAACGCACACAAAGTTAGGACGTTCAGGGAATAGGGCTTCCGCAGCTGCTGCTACAGAATTCAGCAAAGGCAGTGTGAATCCTGAAGTGGGGCCTACAACAGATAAGACAATTTTGGGAGGGAAGGGGAAGCTAACACGATAAATTAAGTATCTTACGGTATTATGTAAAGCTCTGCCGGAGAATATTCCCCAGCAGACTGACACAGTTTTAAGACAGATCAGCATTTTGGTCTGAGCTACTCGACAATGTCCTGTTTGGTAGAGAGATGAAATAAGGCAGAGGGGGTATGTTCCAGTTCTGGGGCTGAGCCTCAGCAGCACTAAGGAACGCCAAAGGGTATCATCTTCCCTCGCCTCCCACAAGCTGTTTCATTTCCTTCCTCAGATTTGTTTTCCATAAAGCACACCTTGTTTTCCACTTCTTTTGTTCCAAGTGCTCTTTTCTTTGAGAAGTCATTTCTTCAATATCCCTATTACCTATCTATAAATCTAACTAGCTCTTTGAAAAGTCACACAATATTAATACCACTTTTACATAATGTCAGAACAACAATTCTATTAGTAAAGCTTTCAGTGAAGTTCTGCAACCCGATTGGCGTCCGGAGGAAGAGTAGCTGGACAACCCTGCCTCTCCCCCTTCCTCCCTCCCTTTCTTCACAAGAGCTCACCAAGTTCACTGATAAAACAGCTCAGCCCAATAGCACGATACATGAACATGTACAAGGCTACTTTGGGGAGCAAAGAAAGGAGTCTTCAAGGTCCCTCCCTTCAGAGAAAGACCATATGCAAAAGCTGTTGAACAGACTCGGACCTTGGACTACACTGCTTCCACATTTGAAGGAAAGAAACAGTTTTCCCTGACTGTATCCCAACATCAGCCTAAGACCTGCAGCACTGGGCAAACCCCAGACACCGTTTGTCTTCACAGAGCCAAAGCAACTCCATGCAGAAAAGGTGGGAGTACCCGCAAGAGATGAGGTCCTTAGAGGAAGGGACACTGACCCAAAGCTCAAAAAACCCCCACCCAGCTTTTCCTCTTACCCGCTCTGAGGACAGCAGAGCTGACAACTTATCAGTGCCTTTGGTTCCCTACGAGGCCACTGGGAATTGTCCCTCCCCAGTGGAGTCGAGCTCCTTTAGAAAGCCAGCCCTCGCTCCCCGCACGCAGCCGGCGCCGGCTGGCGCTCACACGCACTCACACACACACCCACGCACACCCCTGCCCTCTTCCCCCGCTCCAGCAGCCTCCAGGGGAAACGGGCAGGGAGCCTTGGAGCCCAGACAGAGCTGGCTGCAACACCCTCCCAAGGCAAGAACCACTCGCTCCTCTGCTACTGCCACCACACCACCGAGACATCGGCCAGGAGAACGACCCACGCCCTCGCCAACAACACCTCAAAGCTCCTCTCCCACAGCCGTCTCACAGTATTTCAACCCTTTCAGGCAGACCAGCCAGGTGTTAGGAGTAGGTTAGCTTTCACCTCTCTCAGTTTGGTTTTTTCTTTCATAGTTTTTGGTCTAGACAGGATTAGCATTGCTATTAGAAAAGGAAGTGTTTAAAAAGTTTTCCACCTATTATCAAGCACTACAAGCCCTACATTCAGTAACAAGACAAGGGGGATAAAAGGAACCTGTTTCACTTTTGCTCTCCCAGATAGATTAAGATGCGACAACCATTCTTGTCCCTCCCTGGAGTTAAACACAACAGACCCAGTTCAGCTCTGGAGCTACTCAACTCAACTGAAATGGATTTACAGCCCCGAGGTCGATCCTAGCTCAGTACAGCCATCTCTCCCCGAGCCTCCCGGATACGCTGCCTCATCTTCAGACCCCAGCGAAGGGCAAGGAAAGGCCAAGCGGGAGGGAAGTGTGCGCACACTCGAAAGGACCCTGAACAGCAACCCCATCAGTAACCTGCATGCCACCACGTGCTGTGCCGCAGATTAGACCACAGATAAACCAACCAAACAACAATCCCAAACCCAGGAGCGACAAAATGTTTCCTTTGGCAAGACAGATACAAGGAAAAAAATTTATGAGCAAACATTTTCCTTCTAACACAGTCAAACCCCCTTCTCTGCCCCAACATCCACCCACCCCCACCCGACCCTATAAAGTTGTAACCTATAAACAGGATCTCAAATACATACAGCATAATCATGTTTATCAGTCATAATAAACCATCAGTTCAACTAAACTCTACAGCTAGAATTATCTCCACTATTTATAAAGTTTGCTTTTCTCTTCTGATTTTTTCAGTTTAAAACCAGTTCTGCGACAATGCTAAGCTATGCTGAGGTATTTTATGAAGGTGCCAGAAGCCAGCTGCTACCCACAAGTATTGTTCTCAGAGCTGTATGGTGCTACCTTTCGCTGAGGGAAGACGGGGAAGGAGCAAGGAGGGGGAGAGGCAGAGGGAGGAAGACAGGGAGGGACAAAGGGGGCCCAGATTATTCCAGCTATGGACGGTTCTTAGCAGGGCATCACTGATGGACCTAAAAGCAGCCCCGAGACAAAGCTCAGTAGCTGCTTCATGTTTAGGAATTTGGTCAGAAAAGAAGTACCTGATACGTTCTACGTGCTGACCTTATTTGTCTCCTTGACTAGAAGATGTCTTTTCTCCCACAGTTAAAACTATTTGTAATTTCAGTGCAATCTCCCTAAACACCCTCCTAAGAGCATCCCACAGGGGTAAAAATTCAGAGCATGTCCCCACTAGGAGTATCCTGGGAGAAGTGGCAAACAGATCAAAGGGAGATAGACAAGCCAAAAAAATATCAAGTTGTTTTTTTTTTCCATGAGTTCCTCTGTGTCCATGCTTGAAGATATGCAAATAGAGGAATTGCTTTTCATCGTTCCACAAGCACTGAAACTACTTGCACTGAGATAGAGGGAACCAGGTACTTGCTCAGATCACGGAGACAAGGATATGAACAACTTAAGAAATTGCAACTTGTGAGCCAACAATTTGTTGACAAAACGTCCTCTGTCAAACATCCTTAAAATATTTCAGGGGACTCCCCTCTGGAAAAAGAGAGAAACTCCTAAGCAGCAACAAGAGATTTAATGAGTGAAAAGGGCAGAACTTGTGCAAGGTAAGTATCTTGAATTCTATATTGCCATAGTACTTTGGGAAGGAGAGGGAAGATGTACTGGCTGCAAAAATATAAAGGAATTTGAGTTGGCTGTGTGAGAACTGACAACCACAAATGCAATGGGGGGCAGCAGGCCAGCTTATTCCTTTGGTAATATTCCATCCTAGGCAACATCCAACAAGGATACACAGGCCCTGTTGGGGCACAGGATGTGGAGAAACATAATTTAACCATTTCAGGCAGAGCAGGAATAGGGAATAGCGACTCTTTATAGAGTTAATGTGGCAATAAAAACATCTACATTTTAAACTCCCAGTTTAAAACCAAGTATCATTGAAAGTTTGGACCAGATGCATTATTTCGTCTGTCCTAATACACTTTAATGACCATGAGAAGCTACTTGTCTCTAAGATCATTTTGTATCTTTATATATTTCTTTATCTAAGAAAATATGAATTGATATTTAAGGTACATTAGATGCTGCTTTGGTTTAGTATCTATGGTATGGCTCCAGCTGTAATGGTTGCGCTGCTCCATTTGCAACAAAAAACCCAAAAAACAAAAAAAGAAGAAATTTCTGTTTTAAGGAGCATTGTTTTGCAGGAATCAGTGGAGTGAAGGAATTAGCCCTCCTGTGTCCTTCACCAACTCAGCTGCAGAAATGTGTCAAAGCAGCCGGTGTGAGGCTTACAGAGGTGGCATTTGAGCACTGGGTCACAGTTCCAGGAAATGTCGACATGCACATCCACACCATCTCACAGTGACGTGACAAAAATGTACTTAGACTAACACACACAGGAACTCAGAAACAAAATCAATCCTCTGTAGGGAATTTAAGCAGATGTAACTATTGTGAGCAGCCACACCTGTGGGTGCTTTCTTTGGGCTGTTTGTGAATCATTCCATGGTGACTGTGGAGAGTGGGTTCTGAGGAGATCAAGTGTGCTTTAAAGCCAAAGTGTGCTACAGCAAAATACATTTCTCTTAAGATCAGAAAAAAATGTCATCACCAGGCTACAAGACCAACTCCTGAAGCCATTCTCTAAATTATTTTTTACCTTCCGGGCATATCTGTATTTGTGTCCCTGGAAATCTCTTGCTTTTTGAACTATCCCTGTCCACAATGAGTGTTTTTCACCTTCTCTTCTCTTGCCTGGGCACTGTGACATGCTTGTAACTATGAAAAGCAACCCTCTCACCTTTAAATACAGAGACATGGAACTCTGAAAAAGAAATGCTATTACCCTTTTCCAACACATCACCAATTCCTTGTCATCATGTTTACTGGGTCTGTACACAATTGTTGTTTCTTTTCAGATGCATCAATTTCTGCTGCCAGCATGATGATGATGATTTTGTTAAAAAAGAAACTTCTGCTAAATTCTGGTACACGGTCTCACATTCTTTTCATTCTCTGATGGAGTACATGTGCTCTAACTTGGCAGAGGTACTCGCACTGCCAGTCTGATTTCTGTCTTTCACCTAAACACTGGAGGTAGCCAGCATCCATGAGGAAAAACACTGACAGGGATGAAAATTAGGCTCCAGGAACAACAGTCAGTCAGGTACAGGGATATTTTAGCGGACAATGAATCAGAGCACACTGGCAATGGATGCCATGGGATATGTGCTGTTTGGGTATTTATGTCAGTTTCTGCAAACAAAACTAAGCTTTTCTGGATATGTGGCTACTCTGAGTTTCCAGTTTCTCTCAGAAAAAAACTTGCTAAGAAATTCCCTGGAATCTGGGCCCCAAAGAGGGTGATGGGGTAGAGCAGAGGAGGGTAAAGGGGTATAAGGTGCTCACACCAAAGCCATGTGACCAATGCAAAGGTAGTCAGGAAAAAAAGCAGATTTTTATAATAAATAAACCATCCAAGCTGCATTAGTGTTCCAGATATGTACTCAACAAGACCCTCTCCCAACCACAAACCAGCAAGAATGGGACATGAAAACTCATTCAGACAGCTAATGGCACAGTCTCTTGGAACTGTGGAGAGAGGATTTTCCACTGATTTAAGGCCCACCTTTCTTTGTGTTTCCTAAATATCTGCAAGGACCACGCCCCCCACCCCACCACAAAACCCTTGGGGAGGAGGGGATACATCGGAGACAAGTCCGGTGGTATCCCCACTTGAACAAAAAAAGCTTCCTGATAAATTGTACTTTTGCACAGGTGTGAAAGTAAGCAGGGACTTTCAGAGTCAGGAACAAATGCTACAGCTGCAGTTTTCCCCGTCCTCTTACTTCACTCAACACAAGTCCCAGGGACTTGCATTCCTTTGGTAGAAACTATAGACTGTGCTGGGGCCTCCAGACCAGCACAGTGGGTACCAGCATCTCCTCTTCTACTTTTTCCCTACCTCCCTGAAGCTCACCCAGCTGTATCTGTTGCTGCTCTGAAGCTACTACTGGGGGCCATTGCCATTTTTGCAGTATTATTCATAGCCCTAAAAGTCTCCTGCACAGTCTGAAGACGTAGAGACGCATCAAAAATACTTAGATTCATCCATACTGGGGGGAAAAAGGTGGGACCTGTTGGATTAACAATCCTCTGACATTGCCATTCTATTTACACATCAAATAAAAGAAAACAAAATCAAGTTAAGAGTCTGCCCCAAGGATAACACAAATTACCAAAAAAAAAAATTAAAAACAAGCAGCAACTTTTATATAAAATTAATAAAAACAAAAGAAAAATGAAAAAGAAATTGTCAGTAGCATCTATCGCCTCTCTGCATCTGAACTGCACTTATACAAACTAGTCCATTAGTACAGCAGCTTGCTAGAAATTGACTTTGGTTCAAGCTTAGTGTTAAAAAAATAAAACATAAAAAAATCAAAAACACATAAGAAACGGTGGACGGACATTTGTTAGTTTCCCTGCTTGCAGTTCACTAGTTTTGAAGTTTTAGGGGTAATTGGTTTAAATATCAGTAAAACAGGAAGGTGGAGAGTCAGAGATGAACAGAGCAAAACCATGGCGGTGGGGGGAGAGATAAGGGGTTCTGCCACTTGAGTGCAAACACAAATCCCACGTGCTCAGGTCACAAACCAAAGCATGTGTAGAGTTTAAAGTTGCTGCCTTCCGGATCTTGGATGAGAAGCTCCAGGATCCCCCTGAATCATCAACAAAATGAACGTAGCTGCATCAGCTCATTATTTTAGGACACTCTGGTGACAAAAGAAAAGTGGGTGGGTGGGAAAGGGACTCTTCTAATACCCTCACTAGCTAAAAGTAATTTAGTTTTATACACATGGCAGAAACCTTTAAATCCATCAGGAATGGAAAGTTCAACGTGAACTGCATTGCAGCGATCCAGTCTTCTCTTAAAAATCTTTTTTTTTTTTTTTTTTGGTTCAGATACTAGATTGTATATTTAAGAATATACGGATCTAACTTCTGTACGGTTCATTACTCTTCCTCATCCACAAAAATACCCTTTGCTCCACGGATCAGAATCAACCTTGACAAGAGTTACAGTGCCAGGCCAGCCCCGAGGCGCCGATCGCCGCTCTCACCCCGCGAGCAGCCCCGCAGCTCAGAGACCACACGAGATCAGCCCGCGCTGTGCAAAGCCCTGGCGTGGCTCCGTTGTGTTGGCATTAATGACAGCACCTTCTGTTCCCATATTCCTGGCTTCTGTGTTTTGCAGCCAGAAGCACTTTTTTAGTAGGAAGTTTTTCTAAATACAGCGTCGGAAGCATCAGAAAAGGAATATTGCTACAAATAGGGAGAATCTGACTTTCTGAAATCTGGTACCAGCTCACCTAGAGGGTATCTAGGACTGTAAATGCTGCTTTACACACCGCCAATTAGCCCAGGTAATGATGTTTTCTAAATACTTGTGTGTGCTCTTGCACAGCAAAACAAAATCACGGGAACAGAAGAGCCATCAGTATTGTCACACAACCCGCACTCGGGAGGTCACATCCCGCTCTCTGAAGTAAAAGGAACCAAGCACACGAAGCTAAGAGCAGAATTTGGCCATTTTGTCTAAATAACTGAGAGAAGGAGAAATGGCAGTATGGACCTAATTCCTACCTCTGCTCAAAAAGCAGAGACCGGACTGGAACTTTGCACACAACGATCTGTGCTGCTGCACTGAGCTTCCTGCACAAATGATGAACAGAAATTCTCCTGACCCCTACAAGGAGGCATTAGACAAATTCAAGGATGAGGAAACTGTTCAGAACATTCCCAGAAGATTAGGACAGAAAGTCTGTTTGTGCTCCATTCTTCCTCTCCACCCCCCCTGCCCTCCCCCCATGGTGTGGGAGCTCGCTGAAAATAATCCAGGAGCAAAAGACAAACGCGTCCAAACTATATATATAAAAATAATAATAATAATAATCATAATAATAATAGAGATACACCAGTAATACAGGCCTGCCTAAATTGTACCAGTTAAGAAAGGAACCCCCAACACGATTGATACGATTATAAACACCTTGTATGACATAATGGCCTGTACAACAGACCTATAAAATGATAATTAAAAAAGAAAGATATTTAGACCAAAAAAACCAAGGAATCCCCTTCCTGTGTTTGAATTGATAACCCACCTTAACTTGTCATTGTGACTGCTGGAAATGATAAGTAGTCCTTTCACTTTTTTTGTGTTTTTGTGGTTTTTAGTTTTTTTGTGGTTTTTTTGTTTTTTTGTTTTTTTACATTTTTGGTTAGAAAGTTCTCCGATCCATGAAGCGATCCTGAAAAGACAGTGTTTATTATAAAATTAGGCAAATGTCTGTCCCAGCTTTAAATCCTTCCTGTTTTGCTTTTGTTTTTTTTTTTTCTTTCTTTTTTTTTGTTGGTTTTTTTTTCTTTTTTTTCAATATTTTTTCTTCTCTCTCTCTCTCTCTCTCTCTCTCTCTCGTCCCCAGCAACACGGTGAGAGGATGCCCATGGCATTTTCAGTTCATACACCCGGCTGGCAGCCGATCCCACCGCACAGTGACCCAGGCTGCTGGAGCGCAGCTCACCCGGCTCACTGTGCCTTGGAGGCAGTAGTGGTGGTGGATGTGGCCCCGCTGGCAGAGGCCACGGTGAGGAGAGAGTTCTGGATGGACTCGGCTGAGGTGGAGGTGGCGTGAAGGCTGGCGACTGGTCCAGAGGCCCCTGCGGAGGCTGCAGCTGCAGAGACCAAGCTAACTGGGTTGCTGGTGAGCAGAGAAAGGTTCTGAGGGTTCAGGAACAGAGGGGCAGTGACGATGTTAGGGGTGCCTCCAGCATTGGCAAACACCAAGTTTCCAGTTGCATCCAGTGATGTTATTGGAAGAGAGCCACCAGATGCAAGAGCTAAAAAAAAAGGGAGAATTGCGCAGGGAGGAGACAACATTAGCAGTAAGCAATAATGAAAAATGTGCCTAAAAGCAAGAGGTCTCTGCATTTGCCTTTCTCTGATATCTGCGCTCTGCAAATCACTGATGACAGTTGTCTCATCATAGGTTGGGTTTTTTTCAAAATAACGATCAGACAAGATCTTGCAGATACTAAAACGCCTCTTTCATTTGCTGCTAAGCTAATGCCATTGAGCCTTTCTTCAGCTCTTTTGGCATAATGCTGGTCTGCTTCCTGCCACAGAGAGCCTGTACATTCAGGCAACTCGCACTGCGAAGGGTTGAGATGAGGGCTCATGTGAAATGACAGCTATCACAAGATGGAGAAGGTCATGTAACCTTGAGTGTAACATTTTAAATGTTGACATATAACCAACCACTGTTACAACTTACTCTCATGGGTCTACAGCGTTCAGTCTGCCTTAGATTATGATCTCCTAAATTTATCTGTGACACTTTATGAAATGGCTCTTTCTTGCAACCTAGAAACAAGATTTGTTCAGCTAGTTTAGAGGATATTTGAACACACAGGTTACCTGGCTCTTTAGACACTTGCACCACCTAGTTTTTACAGGTGACAAGCTATGAACTCAGAACAACTCTTGCTGAAGCCAAAGGTAATGTCTGGCCATGTGGTACTTCCAAAACAAATAAATATTTACTCTTCTGAATGTGAGTTTATGTATTTCAAGTTCTACGTAAGGATTTCAGCAGGCAGGATGTCTGCTGTAGGTTCTTTTCAAATACATATGAGGACAAGAATTCAGGATCAAGACTTGCTCAGAACTTCCCTCCCAAGAGACATCAGAATGGTGCAAGTCTGCTCAAGCAGATTACAGAAGAGCTGTAGAAAGCAAATCTTTAACCTAGTGCTAGAGATACAGGCCAATGAGGCATGGATAACAAAATAAATTCCAGATTATACTCAGTATCTTGGAATGCCTCTTTTAAATCACTCTAAGATCACACACAGTTCTGATCCCCTTTCTGAAGTCGTACCTGCTCTTACCTGTGTGACCCACAAAATGTATTTGCACATTTAATTTTGTAACACCTTTACTCCTATACAACTTATGCCCAGTGCTGAGGAGTCAAGTGTTCTTTGGCAGAGAAAACAAAGCACATAAACTGAAGCTGTGTGACAGAGATGCATTAAAAGGAACACTACTGACCTTGAATAGTTGCCAGTGTACTGTTGCTCATCAGGGCCGGGCTGAGAGCACCACCTAATGTCCCTGGATTGAGACTGAGTAAGGCACCTCTGCAGGAAGCAAGACCATGGAAGAAGTGGAAAAGAGAAAAAGTTTTACTTTTAAGAAAAGGTTGTCATCGCTCAAAAGTACACCATCATATTTTTTTAAAAGGGGAAGGCAGGTGGGGAGAGCAACAAGGGAGGAAAGACCAGAAATTAAGAGCTATTTCTGGATGATTTTTGTTTTTCCTCCATGACTGGTTAATGACATGCCCAAAGTACAAGCACTGTAAATGCACGACTTGCACTGATTGTTGGTGTAAAATATTCTTGTAAAGTATTTTGGGAAAACTGTCAATTGTTAGAGAACTATCATCCTCTCCTAAATTCAGATAAGAAATATGTAAATCAAGAGGAATTAAAGAAACAAGGAGACATCTGAGCAACATTTTTAAAACTACAGCTTCAACAATACATCATCTTGCATCTTTGAGAACCTCTTGCTCATGATGGAGAAATGAATAGAGGTGTGAAGTGGGACTAGGCTATCTCTCCATTTTACAATTAATAAGCCAGATTCTATGATTCGGTGGTAAGTTGCAGTTTTTAAGTCAAGCTCCACAGTGGGATGAATGATTTATCAAACAACATTGCTGCAACACAGCTTTTTCACCTTTAAAATGAACACAGTATTCGCGTACTGTGACGGCAACGGTCAACTGCCATCTGTGAATAAACCTTCAGAATTTGAGATAAATGACAGTGATACATAAAAGCAATTTATGGCAAGAATCCACCTTCACTCCTCTGTCACCTCACCTAAAAGGGTGTGCAAAATTGATCCTTACCCAGCTGCAAACTGTGAGGATGCCATCAAGCCTGGGTTCAGTCCTGCTGCAGCAGCCATGGCAGCAAGACTTGCATTTGCAGGCAACTGTGCAGCTCCTTGTAACGCGGCTGCTGCCGCAGTTTGCAACCCTGATGCCGTTACCATCACCTGGCTGGTCCCAAGAGGGGAGGACAAGGGAGTGGAGGTTGTCTGTGTTGTGCTGGTCTCACTGGCACTGGATGCCTCTGAAGCGGAGGCTGAGGCAGAAGGGGAAGGACTCAGGGAGGGTGATGTCACTGCTGAAGAAGCTGGAGGTGCTGTTGAAATCACTGTTGCCGTGTTGTTGGAGGTGGTTTCTGTCGTGCCTGGAAGATTGGTTCTGGTTAGATCAGTACCAAACAGACACCAGAGAACAGAAACCCCTGCCCACCTGATCTGAAGTGCATGTGCAACTGGAAGGGACACAAACACACATTTCTGTAGTACCAAGAAGCACCAAGAGTTCAAATGAAAAAAGGAAATGACACTTCCCAACTGGAGGCTGAGGAGCTCTAGAAGCCAGCAATGAAATGCACTATATTTCGTTTCAGCCCCACCTGTGATTTTATCCCCAGAAAAGTCAACTCAGTGGTCACAAAGACAGAAGCTTCCTAGGGGAGCAACAGGGAACAATGACAAGAATGTCCTGGGATACCAGTAGCCAATAGAGAACGACTTTTTGAAGAATTTAAAAGGGACAAACGGTAGGGATTGATGTGGTGGCAGGAGAGATCAGCCCTTACCTGTGACTGACAGACTGGTTACAGCAGGACTGGCCAGAGGGAGCACGGGGTTGACAGTCAGGGTTGTAGCTGCACTGCTAGTCACAAGGCTTGGCGTGGTTGCCACCTGGAGGTCAAAAACGAACAAAACTGCTCAGCTGCTCAAAGACAGACAGTCACAGACTAGACCTGGGTTTCTTTCTTCCCAGTCTCAGCTGAGGAAGTTATCAGGGAAAACACTGCACACAAACTGATTCTTTTGTAGTTCCATTACTTTATCATTCAGTGAAAGAACCATAGCACCTTCTCTATTTCCCAGCAATCTCTTTATCCCTAATCATTCAGTATTGGAAAGGAGATAGATCTATATCCACATTGTCTCAAGACTGCAAGTTAGCCCTCTCTCTCTGCCACCCCACAAAGAGAGCCCCTTGTTTTAATAGAGACACTCTTACAGAAAGAGTTACAAAATATATTATTTCTACATGGCTTTTTTCTCTTGTTTAAACATCTTTTCAGCTCCAAATCTCTTTCTCTGATAAAATTAGGTAAATGCCCCAGCATTAACAAAGGTATTTAGGGTAATGTGTTTATATGGAGAAGCAGAGTAACATTTCACTTTTACTCAACCCAACTATAGGCTTGACTTTGATAAATTTCCTTGTGCTAGAGGAAGGATCTCTGAATTCTAAAACATACAAATGAAATTTTCACTTGTGGATGGCTTATTACAAGAAAGCTACAATAAACTGAAGACATTACAGATAAACACCAAAGATTTAAGGCTGGAGAAACTAGCTTATGAGGAAAAATGAAATATAAGGAAAGGACTTTTTATGGACAAGAAATGGTGTCCAATAGTAATATTTGAAGGCTGTTATACATCAATGAGAGAAATGAATCCTTTAGAATTGCCCAAGAGAACATAGCCAAGGATACAGGCTAAAACATTCCTCCTTTTCACTCTCTTACCTTAAGTCTATTATCACAGAAACATCTCTCACGCTACACATCCTCTTAGAGGGAGTCAAATGCTTCACGCATTTTAAACAAGACTGGGGCAACTGGGACAGATCTAAAAGCTTTCTGCCCATCTCAAATAGTGTATGAAATTAAGAGGAGCTGGATACACAGCACACCTCCCACTAATACAGCCCAGCCATTGCATCTGTCATCTGTCCAGCGAGCAGTTAAGGCCAAGGTCACAATCCCTGTTTCAGGGCAGAGAATGACCTGGAATTAATACAGCTCACCCTGTGGTTACAGTGAGTGATTCCAGCCAATGCAAAAGGCAGCTGCCCCCAAAAGGAGCCTTCCCCTCCAATCCTGCCGCAGAGCCCGGCCCTCGTGCAGCCAGGCTGCAAGTCACACTGGTTATCTAAGCATACTGGAAATTCATCATTGTTCCTCACACGGCTAATTTGCAGTCAAACTACTAAACTAAGCCCAAGCATCCTATGGACACAATCGCCAGAGCTGACACAAGGAATCAACAAAGCACACAGTCAGTGAAAGCTAGGGGCAGCAGGGCTGGAACATCCATTTGAGTAGAAGCACAGTCTTAAGAGAAGCTTAGAATGAGTGAAAATGCTTAGTGAAACTTCACTGACAAAAGGGAGACTGTGGTTAACACCTCAGTTTCTTACATACAATGGCAGATTATAGCAACAGGAAAATTTCTGTAGGAAAGCTCCTTTAAGTTGCAGTCCGAGTGAACTTGCACAGTTACTAAAACACATTATCATAAATCTCACTATGTTCTGCTTTGGTAGCAAGGCATGCAACCTTGCTTTGCAATGGGGGGAAAAAAAGAAACAATAATAATAAAAAAGATTAAGTACATTTAACACAGCCCTTCCCCTGAAACAAAAGGTTGCATGCACACACCCTGAGACAAGGATGAGGGGAGAGAATAACACATCACCAAAATTAATGGTTTAATGAAGTACTGGAAGATATTAGCTACTACGGTGATGAGGGTGGAATAAATACTACAAAAGGACAGCTACAGGCTACATAAATTCCACCACATTCCTATTAGCATAGCTACTATGAAATCTAATAGCTACTGTTTCTATTTATGAGAACAGACCTCCATGGACATTGGTAGCAAAGGTGCTGAAGGAACCTTGATGCATGTGTTTTGTTACTCTTATTTTCATGAAGTTTGTGTTTACCTGAGGCAAATACAAGTGTGGGAAATTAATTACATGAGTATTAGCTAAACTGTTTCTTTGTTCCATGTATTTCTTTTTATATAAATAATTTCTGACTAGAAGTAACAATGGTATCATTGGATTTGTGTCACTTAAATCTCCAAATGATACAGAATCACAGGATGGGTAAGACTGGAAGGAACCACAGTGGGCCCTTTGGTCCAACCTCCCTTCAGTCAATCCTAGAGCACACGGCACAGAATTGAGTCCAGATGGTTCTGGAATATCTCCAGTGAGGGAGACGCCACAGCCTCTCTGGCCAACCTGTTCCAGTGCAGGATATGTTTTACTGCTGCTCATCCATTTATCAGAGCAGCTAAAATAAGAGGTGAGGGGTAGAGCTATTAAGCACTTTTAAAAAATTACTATTACTTTAAAAAAAAAAAATCATTGGGGTAAAAGAAGGAAAGTCCAGATATAAACTGGAGGTAATATCTGAAATAAGTTCAAAGCAATAATCCCAAATGCGAATTTGGTAGTCAGAATATTTGTTTGTGAGCTGACTAAATAGAACGCCCTCACTGAAGACCTGACTGGTGCCCGATTTGTAAGCATTATCTCTCTCACACAGTATCCAGGTGGAATATTCAAAATGCCAGTAAAATATAAATATGTGAGAACAAGTCTGCTGTACAAAGCAGGTGCAGCATGTGTGACTTCCACAGTGAGCACAGCAGAACTACCAGTGACCTTTGTCAACACAGCCCTTGACTCTTACCAGTGAGGTTGGACAAGGGAAAATTGCTTTGATGGGCGAGCTGCTGGTTCCACCACTGCTGGGTGGGTTGATCCTTTTCTCCTTCTGGCGCCGGTTACAGAACCAAACGCGGATCACCTCCTTCTCCATGTTTAGCTGGTCAGCTATCATGGCGATCTCATCCGAGGTAGGCTTTTGGTTCTGCAAAAGAAAATGGTGCTTGAAAAGCTCTGAAATCACCTCCTGAAGTTTGGCATCATAGCTGCTTCTTCAGCAGGCAGAAATCTGGATGGGCAATTTAGATTCAGAATCTGGTCAGTGGTACAGCAGAGACAAACCACAGTAGATGTTTCTGCCCTCCAGCTAAAAACCTCAAATCATGTATGTTTAGACTATTGGCCCATTCATCCATCCTCAGGAAGGGTAGTGTTTAAACGTGTGTCTGACTATACTGGAATGCAAAATCACAAAGTCAGGGAACTGCAAGAACCAATGAGTTTTTTCGAGGGGGTTTGTGTTTGTTTTTAAAGTGAAGCAGACGTTGATGCGTGTTTCTTGGCACAGCTTTTGTATTTCCCTTGTTTAGTGCTAGCACTTTCCTAAAAAGCACAGTAATGGGTTCACTCTAACAGACAGAATTGTTAAGCAAAATTTCTTCATTTCTTCATAGGCTGAGCACAGCACCAGGACCACTGACCTCCAGGAAACTCTTCTCTAAGGCCACACGTATGTTGGTCTCTATGCTGGTGCGTTTCTTCCTCCTACGGTTCAAGCCTTCGATCCCTTGCCCTGGAGAATTCAGGGCACTTGGGCTGGAGAGAGTTGAATCAGATGAGAGGTTTTCTGAAAAAGAAGAAAGGAATACAAATCAGGAGATTTCATCAGAATGCAGTGCAGTCTAATGCAAGTGTTCTTCATCTGTGCAAGGTACGTTAAGACTCACTCTGTATCTATTCCAAATACACAGAGGATGATGATCATATGCATTCATCATTGCATTTACAAATTACAACAAGTACTTGAAACTAAAAAGCTACAAGTAAGCCCAGAGGGTGCCCTCTGCTCCTGTATGCTACCACAGTATCCCTTTTATAACACCTGTGCAGTTTTGTGTCCCATATCTCATTCTACTCCACACTCACTGCAAGTCCCAGTTTAAAGGAAAAAGGAGCAACTGATATCCATGAGCCATAGCTGCAAGTCACGGGCAATTATGAAAAAATCTGAGCAGCCTGACATTTCTTTTGCCCACTCTGCAATACACCCGAGGAAGAGAAGCTCACAGCCAGCTTCACAGTGTTCAGTCTCTCCTCTCTGGACATCTTAGCAGACACTCAGTGCTACCAACCAGTCTACACAGTGAGCAGCTCCCCCTCTTCAGCTTCACCAGCTCTTAACCCCTAATCTTGCCTTTTTGACTTCACAAAGGAGCAAAGAGAGAACATTTTAACCCACTTTGCAGCAGGAAGAGCAATCTAACCAAAAGACAAGTTCCAGCAGGGAATTTAAACAAAATGATTTATTGTGGCTGGAGTTCCCTCACTGCACTGGGGTTTGTGGGTGACAGGCAGATGTCAAAGTTCTCGATGCCTACCATCATTCTGACAGACTCAAATGGGCAAGTATTTTCTAGATTTTTTTGTAATAGTAATGGCACCCATAAATGTGCCGAAACCCTTCCTCAGCCTGAAAACTCCACAGAACCAGCTGAGTTCCATGGCAATAAATTCTGGAATCATCAGTATGCTTCTCCTGCCTACTTCTACCTAAAAGTAGCAGCCTCTGAAGTCGCCTGAATCTTTCTTCCAAAGATTTTCATGAAACTGAGTCAGAGCCAAAGACAACAGTTCCCCACTTGCAGGCTGTGAAGAACTGTTCACTGTCCTTAACTTTACAGAGACAGTATTTCCTCAGGCCAGGAGGAAAAAAAGCCTATGACACTCCTTGCAGCACTGGCTTCATCCAGAGTCGCTGGAAGGTTTGGGGACCACTGTTCTGTGGACTAGAGCACCTGGTGTGGACGTATTTATGTTTTCTGTCACAGACCTAGAACAACTAATGGTAAGCCCTGTCAGCACAGTACGACACTTCCTTTTCTCAGTGCAGGACGAATTTTCAACACTGCATGAAATTACTTTCAAAATTTCAGAGAATACTGCGGGCGCCAGCATAAAGCTCTCTCCATTTTGGTAAAAATAGGAAGGCACACACCATCCCTGCCATCTGTTTAACATATCCATCAGTTTTATACTATGTACGATTGCATACTTGGAAGAAAAAACTGGCTGACAGGACTCTCAAACACTTTCTTACCTAACACCTAGCACCACCACACAAGCTCCTTTTGCTGGGGGGAGATTAAAAAAAAGAACACTACCAACACTGCCACAGTGAATAACTTATATCCTAGAAAAAAAATCATATGGGAAGGAAAAAGCAAAAACTAACCCGCAAAAAACTCTTCCTACAGGGAAAAAGATTATTTATCTGGACCCTTGGAGAGAGATAAAAGGAATGCACACAGGGGTATGGAAGGAGATGGATGCAATAAGCTCTGCCTAGTGAAACAACAAATCATGCAACCCTCTCTCTACTACACATCTGAAAAAGAAAGCTAGAAGAGGATTAGAAGTTATATGCATTAACACACATGAAGGAGGAAAACCATGACACATATTGTACCTCATCCCATGCAATTATTCAGCTGTCTACAGAACACGTTTCTGAAAGTTCATACTGGAACTATTTTGGATGTGTACAGGCACGTGAAAAGGGAACTACGGACCCTTATTTCTACACCCTCATTTGTCCCATGGGCAGCTACAAAGGCTGGTAGCTTCATAAAACCATAAGGGCACAAACGAAGCAGCTTTTCAGAATCCTACTGATTTTGGTACGCTGGTGAAGAAATACACAGACTCATTCACCTGCATCATTGAGCCACTTTTCCAGAAGTGGCTTTAACTTGCACATGTTCTTAAAGCTGAGGTTCAAGGCTTCAAAGCGAGAGATGGTAGTTTGGCTGAAGTCATTTCCATAGAGTTTGCCCATAGCGAGCCCAACATCACCCTGGACAAAGAAAGAGAAAAAAGGGATTCACTGACACAGGCACTTCCAAAGCAAGGAATCCTGTCACATTCTGGTGCTCTCTTAGTGACTCCACTGCTGCGTGGGATTTCAGTTTCACCGAGGCTTTCTCAGCACTACCAAGACTCATGTTAAAGCAATAATCATAAAGAAATGTCAAACCTCAGTCAGTTTAACCATGTAACTCTTTCCAGAAAATCCCTGATGCTTTGTCTTCTTAGCATGATCACTGAGCAGCACATTCCACTGAATATTACCTTGAGATTTTTTTCTTAATTCTTTAAAATAAGTACAGGCCAAGCTCTCTTTAGGAGCAGATTTAAATTTCTGCATATTTGACACCAAAGAAGGAATGTTCAAATAAGCAGAAATGCAATGAATTCACATTCTCAAATTCGTAGAAAATACTCTTGAAAAGATGTCTGCAAACATACATCACATTTAATTAGATGCAGAAATATCTGAATATCTGAACTGTTAGTATCTTCTGACGTTCAAGCCAAATTTCTCCCCAACAGGTACAAATTTCAAAGCAGACAAGAAGTTAAATAATTTCAAATAATGATTAACCGCAGACTTGGCTATCATTAGCCATCTGCCAGAAAGCTATCCAGGAGATTTACAGGCAGTTATTTATTATATATTTACATCTGTTATTGCTTTTTAAACTCAGTTTTAGCTAGTTGTCAAACATTCGGCTTATCCTAATGTATATCTGCATGTATTATATATCTATGTAGTATACACTTGGAAAATGGTGTTTAAAAAAAATAAAAATCAATCAATTCTTGATTGTGGCCATTAAAAACACCGTAATATTTTCATGCTTTGTTTTAAAGCTGGAAGGTTCTGCCCTTTGAACAAAAATACACTTACATTTCAAGTATACTATTTGGTCTAAAGTAGCTTTATTTAGATTTTTACTTTTTAGCACAAAACAAAGTATGAGAAGTCTGGAAGAAGAGGCTGGAAAGCTGGAGCACAGTTAGTGGAGTTTAATTGCGAATGGGTTAGTTGGACTGGGCGTAAAGCTTGCTTTTCTCTGAGGTCAGCTCCACAACCACAGCTGGGTATGAGCACACTGACAGCATGCAGAGTGGCCACACACAAGCCAGCAAGAAAACAACCCTTGGGAAGCTTAGTAAATTGTGCAGGTTGAGCAAAGAAAACAATTTCCTTCCTAGAGGAGGACCAGAACAATTGGTTTGGGTGCCCTTCAATCAGAGGAAACATGTGGGAACTCACATTTATGCCTCTACTTGCATGCCAGGATTCTGTGCATTTTAAAACTCATAAATCATTCCAAGAGGAGTACAGTGGATCTCTTCTGGGTTTATGAAGACGAAAACCTGGCTATGTAAACCATTTTAGAGATAAGTTGATTTATGTCTTGGCAGGAAAGAGTTATGAAATTTGCTCCAGCCGCCCAACTAAATTTAATTCTGGATTTATGTTGTTCTTACTAACATTTGCCATCTGATTTAAAATGAATAGTTAACCATTTCTTTGTCAATGCCAAAAGGTGGCAGCATTTCAGCTGTAGGCAAGAGAATTTACATATTGGGATGAGAATTTTATACACGGGGATGGCCCACTGATAGGATGGGACCGAGTATAAAGGCACTGTATCCACATCTGATCTACTCTGTAGGCTGACTGAAGCTCTGGTAATGAGCTGAAACTGATTACAAGGTACATCATTGTTGTGTGTACTGGTCTGTTAAGAAGCTCAGATGGTCTGGCAGAGGCAATACCTTCTACAGAATAAAAATAACGTTGTCTGAAATGTTCACTCACGTAGCTTGAATTAGCCTGAGCAATTAGTCCCAGGCCTGCAACGATGCTAAGGTGCAGTTTGCTCATTGTGCCCCTGTATGTCAAACATGGAGGTATTTTTAAGGAAAACAAACAAAAGGATTTAAATGCATCACCCAGTTTTCAAGGTGGGAGAAGAGACAGAACTGCTGAAATTCAAAACCTGTTATATTGTTCACACAACAGAATGTAGTAAGTGATTAGTTTGCAATGCAAACTAAATCTTACAATTATTTTTGAAAGGCAGGGGTGGCATGAGTCTGAAAAAGCTTACAGTACTGCTGGAAATAAATTTTTTTTATCCTCTGAAAGGCAGTCTATTTATCCAACTATAGGAAACCAAAGTAATCAGGGTCTCTAATTATCATCCAATTATGCAATTAGGTTGAAGTTATTAGAACAGCCTAATTACACACGTACGAACTCAGAATAGGATAGGAATGACCAAATGTAATTTTATCACATTCTCAAGATTCCCCTTTTTTAATCTGAAAAGCAAATACTGAAATGTAAGCCTGAGCAGTTGTGTTCATTTTTCCTCACCATGAAAATTCATAACAGGGTCAATAAAGAAAGGTTAACACATAACTTAAAAAGTCTAGTTGAGCCTTTATAATCATCTCACAGCAGGGCAGATTAAACATAATAATGAGAGATCTACACGAACCTCCTCAGCCTGGCTATAGGGAAGCTATTGTATTTTACCCTATTCTGTGCTGCTCTATTCGAGCTTTTGTGTGCGTCCACCACTTGTATTTTTGTGCCTCCCTCTAGCGGGAAGAAGGGAGGGAAGGAGGCACACATGCCAGCAAAATGCACCTCATTTGACTAAGAACATTCTGTTCTTGACTTATAATTAAGATGCTGCCAGGAACTTTCATTATGAACTTTGATTTTTCAATTTAGGACTTTGCCAGAAAAATAAATCTGACTTCAGCACATACTTTCAACTAGAATAGGTTTACTTGTTCTGGGGGGAGAACAAATCACATATGTTGGATTGACTGCTCTGAGCTTAGACTCTTAAATACCTTGATCTTTGCATGCTCTTTCCTCTAGTAAAAACATGCTTATGCTTAACCACAGACTCCTGCCAAAATTAATTGTTTACCTGCGGAGATATTTTAATTTTGCAGGGGAAAAAATTAATTTTGATATTAATAAGAAAGGACTCTTGGAACCAAGTTCCTTTCAAAAGAATAATGGAACATATGAATGCACTTTGTACTTTTAATTGTACTCTTCATTCAACCACTTCCACTATGTTCAAGATTACTTTTCTTCTGCTCTACGGGTATTTCTGAGCTTTTAAACAAACCAAAACAAACCACAACTCCAGTTCACCCTTGTAAGGAGAAAACTTCAAAGGTGACAGTCCTTTCAGGTTTTGTTTAGGAACCTTAGCAAAAGCATTAAATACAGAAATCATTGATGTTTAATAGGAAAATACGCTTGAGAGATAAAAACCCTTTGACATCCAAAGCAACTGCACAGATGTGATACACTTTTTAAACACACGGAGCAGCTAATTGTACTGTATGATTTTTGGAACTTTGTACTTCTGAAGGCAGCTTTAAAGTGCTTTGTCCCATTCATGTCACATCCTATAGAATGAATAGTGCACATGCAATGACATCTGGAGCTGGTAAATGCACGTTTTCCCCTGCTGGGAAAATGGCTATGCTTTAAAACCAACAGGGAAGTAAGATGGATGTATGGCTTTTTCTGTTATTTCTTAGAAATCCCCTACATAAAGGCCAGAGCATAACCCTATTTAAGCAGGTTCTCCTAGGAAATGATGGAATTGTAGTCTCCCTCCAGACTTGAAAGATGAGACCTCAGGTTCCACACTGGCAGGCACTAAGGTACGCAGTCTCACCTGAGTGAATCCAAGTTTGATCCGTCTTTGTTTGAAAGTCTTGGCAAACTGCTCAAGCTCCTCAAGGTCACTGGGCTCCTCCAAGCTGGGAGTGTCGATTCGCTTTGGTGTTGACTGGCTCTGTGGAAGTGGCTGAATGGGGGTCGCTGCTATTGTGCGTGTTGGGGTTGCTGGCTATTGAGACAGCGAGGAAAAGATGAAAATCAGACTTAAGAGGGTCATCAGCAGAAATTAAATTCAAAAAAGCTACGCAATGTTCTTGTGAGAAAGGTCAATGAATCAGACATTTCCCGCAATCTGGAAGTTCCTCCAGTTTATTTACATTCCGGTCCAGAATGAGCAAACACTGGAAGGAAAACTGGAAAAGTACGACAGCCTTTTAAAGGCTCTGTCGTAACCAATTAAAGAAGAGATGTTCAATGGTAATCAACAACTTTCACTTGCTGCAGAAGCTGCTCAAAGAAAAGCTGAACACACCTCTACTTGACATCCTTCCATCACTTACAGACACCTTGGCATTCATCCCTTTTTAATAACTTTCAAATTGAATCTACTGGTTGTGTGATGTGGCAGATTGTCATCAGCCCAAAAGATTCAAGTCTCCTATTTAATCCTGGAAGAGTGCGCACGTAGAAATGCAGCAAACATGGCAAGTTTCCTCCAATGCCATCTCTTGTGACTGACTCAACTTTTCAAGAAGAAAAAACTCAATTTATCTCTAACCCTTCTATTGATAGTTGCAAGAATAAGAATGAACATACTGGTGATACAAGAAATTAGGCAAAGGCAATTTGCAGAAAATAATTCACTTTAGGTCACACTTTTCTTCTATATAAAGGGTACTTTTCCAGGAAGTCCATGGAAGGTTCACTATTCCTGAACACTGGCATACTAGAGTATTTTGCTATGCACCAGCAATAAATATTTGAAAAAAAAAAGAGAATCTTTGAAAATGTTCACAGGTGAACAAAATATATTTAGACCTAGTATTGCACAGTTCAGGCTTTATGTGCAACAAGAACATTTTGAGTGCAGAGCTCTACCGTCTTACACACCATGATGAGCTGAGATGCAGAGACAAATCATTTACTGCAGTTAAATTCTATTCAGTTTAGTTGTGGCTCTTCAGTAAAGGTGATTTCATGCCTCTCCTATGCCCAGCTCTGAAACTCTGGACTCCTTCAGGGCAAATAAAAACAGCCTCAAGTCCAGGCAGCACTACAGTATTATGCAAAATCTATGCAAAGGTTCAGAAAAGGCTCTTCTAAAAGAAATGGCCTACATATACCTCAGTCTTTACATAACTCCCTATGTTGTTCTCCTCCTGGGTTAGTGCAGTGTTTTGCAGTGCACAGCAGATGGTAGAGGGAGGTCAAGATCTATAATTCCATTATTTGAGAAATAATGTAATCATATATGATCTTTCTAGGATTGCAGATACATGTGTCACACCTACAGGTTTTCAATATTTTTTCATTTTCATTAATCACAGTGGGTAATTACTGCAATATGTCTTCACTGATTTCACCCACTTTACATAATTTATTATTTCTCAGTAGTTTTACTATTTTTTTTTTAAATCCAAGAATAATCTTTAGTGGGGAATCATGCTGCTAGCTGAGGTATGAACTAGAGGTGAGACAAATTCCATTTTCCACATGGTGCATGAAAAATACCAGAGGTGGTATAATAGAAAATGTAGTTTTCTAAGACTCTGATAGACTCAGGCACCTTATTGCACACTAGAAAATTCTTATATGTAACCCAGTTGGCAGGAAGATACTGTGTGATATTACATGGTATTTGAGAAACAGCATGCAGTCATGAAACTAAACTGCACAGTAAAACCCAGGGCCAAGCACAACTAAATTTATAGGCACATGCAACCTTAAAATTGCTTTTCTTACAGTCTGAAAGCTTAATCATAGAGCTCTAATATTTTAATATACATCTATCAGAATATTCAAATATTTCATTTCTAACAACCTCTTCACTTTCACAGATGGTAACCGGTAAGACTGGCAATGACTTAGCAGTGATAGCAAAATAACTACACTAAAATAAAGATAGATTATCACTGCAATCTTCAGAAAGATACTTGTCAGTAATCCCCTTTTTGAGCTTTTTAGGCAGCCCACACCTTGCTTCCCTGAATTTCACAAATTTGTAGATTGTCCAAAAAAACCTTACAGGAAATCAAACGATGCTCTAGTGCCATTAACTCAAGACATCAATCATGAAAATTTCCAGCTAAAAAGCCCACTTTAGAACGTTAAAACCTGAAGAGGCACATTGGGGTGGGAGCTACAAACCTGAACCATTCTAGAAAGACAAATTCACTATTACAGCTACAACATCTATTCAAGTAACTAATACAAAGGGTGCATTCACTTGCCATAGTTTAAATCCCCTCAAAGCAACTCATGAAGTGTAGGAATAAGCCTGACCTGCGAGGCAAGGGTGATGCTTGGCTGAGACTGCAGGAGGTTGGCTTGGCTTTGCTGAGGTAGTTGCGTTAAGAGATTCTGCGCTTGCAGGAGACCTGGAGAGAGAAAAGCGTGGGTTTGGTTTGTCATTTAAAAACATTTAAAACATGAAATGAGGTAAAACAAGGCTCTTGCCAAATGATGGAAGGTTATAAAATAAATTGAGATGTAAGCTTTCATTTCATCCCTGCATAGATATCTTCAGACTTAGGAGTTTTCAGTCTGAAATCCCCTTGCATTTTCCTGAAGTGTAAGTGGTGACAGAAGGGTAAGAGGGAGAAGTGTGTGTTAAGTCTCCTTTGCAGAAAAAAGTTGGTAATGATGCAG
This sequence comes from Pardalotus punctatus, assembly GCA_013400915.1. Taxonomy (NCBI): domain Eukaryota; kingdom Metazoa; phylum Chordata; class Aves; order Passeriformes; family Pardalotidae; genus Pardalotus; species Pardalotus punctatus. Next base: position 85,932 of record VZTX01006686.1, on the reverse strand, counting down.
GTCATCCCAGTTCTGTGTGCAGGAATCATTTATTGCTGCTTTCAGCATGCAGATTTTGGATACACCTTTTTTGGTAACCAACTGCAGATGAAGAATTGCAGAGCCATATAAAAATACAGAGCACCAATGAGATCAAATTCAACAACTGAATACTAATCAAACCCACAAATTTGGCTTCTTGCTCACCCTCCTTCCTCTCCAAATCACCCTATGCCAGTTGCCTGACCAGGAGGACACGTTCTGGCAAACTTAAGCAGATCACACCAGAAGACACAACAAGCCTAGGTAACTTCCTCCTGGGTCAAATAAAGCAGGAATCTTTTGGAAAAGTAACTGGAATGAAAGTTTAGGTAAGAACACTCCTCAATTTTAAGAAAAAGAATAAACACTCCACTGAATATAGGAAAACCCTGCTACTATGAAAAGGTGACAACATCAAAGAACAGTTGCAACTGATAGAACCAATATGTATGATAAGACGTCAATCTAAAAATAAATTCTCTTATAGTCCACTCTTTGCATGGTTTATTAAATCTCTGAGGAAATTGAGATACATGCTTGCATCTAAATATTTTAACTAGAAGCTATCTTTTTTGGCATTTCTAATACAAAATTTTATATATTTTTAAGGGCTAGAATCTTGACAAAAATATACCTACAGTTAGTCAAATTCCTCAATTTTATAGTGAAAAATATTAACTGTTATTTTTTAGGTAACTCCTGGCTATGACTATCAATTTTCACTATAATAATTTAAGAACCTGACTAATATTAAACTTAGACTTCAATATATGTAATCCCTAAAACCAGGGGGGAGCGACAACAGATGCACTGCTATGCCACCACCAACTATGCACCACTTAAATTCAACATCAGCAGCTGCCTGATCTACCTCTTAGCAGAATAAAGGTAGGGGAGACAGAATTTAGGACGTGATAAATACTGAGTCAGAAACAGAATGTTTTATGCGAGGTTAAGGCCGTAAGAGACATGAAAGGAGGGATTACCATGGTTAAGAAGGAGAAAACGTGTCCTCAGTAAGGGATACAAAAGTACAGAAGAACTATCTTCTGACAGTGATACTTGATTTTTGTTTAACAAGGAGCTCAGAATGTGTTGCTATCAAGATGCCCAGGACCTAGAGAATATAGCCAGCTGCTTATGCAACATAATAGCACAGCACAGACAATGACATAAATTTGCTTTGCACCACATAATCAACGTGTTCCAGCTGTGTTTTTAAAAAGCCACAGTGAGGGAATAGAGCTGCTCAAGGAACTTCCAAGACAGCCACCTACTACAGGTACACAGTGCTTTTTACAGTGCAAATATTTGTTCACTTGAAAGATGATTTTCGCTGCTCAAATCTAAATATTAATTAGTGAACAGTCACCTCTAAGTGAAGAGTTTTTGACCTTCATTCAGTGACAGTGAATTTTAAACAGACAGCTTGAAACAGAAAGGGGCAAACCCATCACACTGTCACTGCAGAGTGGCTGACCAACAACGAAACAAAAAACCAGGCAGCTGACAGTGATGACATTTAAGTTCTAGTCTGCTGGTAACACCATCGATTACAAGTTACTGACTTGTCTTACAACTGCAATCAGAGTAATTAGGACTGTCCTTTTGTGACTTTTTGTCCCCAGAGAAATCCCACAGGATGCTTTTCTGGCATTAACAATTTTGCTAAAGAGCACAAGATGACTATGCTCTTCCTACTTTTTTTCTCACTCATATGGTCTGAAGTAATTATCAGGGAATTATCAGCATAAAATAATCCAAACATGTTTAATCTTAATCTACTCTGTTTTTACATCATTTTATCCTGTTTAAGAGATGTTGACACAAGGTGTCTCAGGCAGAAACTGGAGACAGAACAGGTCAGTTCAACCTGCAGCTGACTGCAGCACTGATCAGGGGATGGGGAAAGCAGCTGGGCTGTTTTGGCAATGTCTCCCCCACTGATTACAGCCTTCTCAGGCACTTGCCATGCACACGCTCTGGGCACTCCTTGGCTCTCACAGGTGGGCAGCTGCAGTTGTGCACTTTCCAGACATGCCTTGTACCAGTCTAAGCTTCACCTTAACTTCTTTTCTGAGAAGAAACCACCAGTCCCCACTGTGGTCCAAAATAACTTCAGTGACTTAAGTTATAGAGCATAAAACACTGCCTTTTCTAAGTAAACCCACACCTTTTAGGCACCTGCTGAAATACTGGCATTTCAAACAATGCTGTTTCCTTAGAGACTCATACGGGCACCAAACTACTTAACATGTTTATTACCAAGAAGGCTGATGGGACAGAACATATTCTCAGCAAGTTTGTGGACAATACCAAAGATGGGGAAGTGGTCAACAGGCCAGAAGTCAGGGTCTAGACTGGCTGGACAAATGGAACCTCATGAAAATCAGTTCTGGAAAATGCAACGTTCAGTGTGAGCGCTGCAATAACGCTGTGCAGCGATACAGGGTGGGCACTGGCTGGCTGGAAAGAAAGCAGTCCCATGGAAAAAAGGGCGGCGCTTCTCCCCCTTCATTTGGCACTTGTGACAGCACAGCTGGAGTCCGGCTGTCAGCCTTGGCTTTCCCAGAACAAGGCACAAGGACATGCTGGATTTTGTACTTTCAAGGCCCACCAGGGTGGCTAACAGGCTGGAACAGGTCAGGGAGCTGGTTTGTTCAGCCTGAGGAGAAGACTAAGGTGAGATCCTACTGCTTTCCTCAAAGACAGAAATGGACTCTTCTTGAGGGTAAACTGTAATGAGATGCAACGGATAGCAGAACATGGAAAATGCCAACTAGATATAGGAAAACGGTTGTTTTGTTTATTTTTTTAACATGACAGCAGTCAACTACTGGGGCAGGTACTTAAAAAGGTTGCAAAAACTCCATCCTTGGATGTGCTCAATTCAGCTGGCTGAGGCACCGAACACCCTGCTGTAACTGGACCTGCTCCAATACTACCTGGTCTCTGGAGGTCCCTTCCAACCCACATGATTTTTTTGAACCTATAAAAGCTGCTGTTGTACTTGCATATGTTACAGAGGTCGTATTCCTAACCCCCTGCCCTGGGTTTAAGAACCCAGGGATATTATTGTACTAAATATGGCATAGAAATTACCTATGTGACACTCTAAAAGAATGACTGCATGGAGGCAGATAAGGATCTATGCAAAAGTATGGTAGTTTAGAGGCATTTAATTTTTTTTTAATAGTTAAAGTAAATATATCTGTTATCATTCAGGATTTCTCCTGTTATGTCTAAGAGTAGCATGAATAATGGTCCAAGCCAAAAAACTCTTCCTGCCAGCCAACAGTCCCTAAGGACTGATCTGGGGTTCAGTTCTTACCATCTAAAATTAAACAAAAGATAAAACAAACATTGAAGCACAGACTTTTGCAGCATAATTTTGAAAAAGTTGGCCCAGAAGCATAATACATAATTCATCCCAAACTGATCTCCCAGAAGAGTGAATTTTTTCATGTAAGAACTTGACTGCTTTATCCCTGCCAAAGCTGTTCATCCTCTCACTGGAAGTTAGCTTGCAAGACAAAGCCATTACAACGGCTTTCACATGAGTGAGGTCTCAAAGTCTGTATAACATGTATGAAAGAAGAAAACAGGACTGGATTTGGCCTGCTATCATCATCCCAGGCAACTTCCCAATTAAAAAAAAATGAAATCATCAAGGCAGTCTTTAATAATAAATAGCAATAACTTGAGAATGAGCAGACCCAGATTCAATGTTTAAAACTAATTAGTAGCTTATCTTCCACATTTGCCTGTCTGGATATTTTCTTTGTAAATACTATTTCTAAATCTCCTTGACAGTGATACAGTCTTGTCTTAGATCTTAACAACTTCTGTTTGCAAGATTAATTTATATTAAATGCAGCACCATTTCCCCTCTCGGATTTTTACTGATACGATTTTTATTAGCAGTATCTCACGAGTAAGAAGGTGAACCATCACCTGATGAGGGTAATATTTTTTAAGAAGCAGCTCTAATTGTTGTAAGGGATGTTAAATTGATTATTCTAGCGACAGCTCTATTAGCTACAAGAACAGATACAAGAGGCATAAAGATGCTACAAGGTGCTACATTCCTGCTGGTGACTCTAACAATAATATGAACAACAGTTGCTCTGAATAAGAAACTGTTCCAAATTTCTATTTCCATTCAATCTTCTGCAAAAGGGGAACTTGGAAATTTGTTTCATATAAGCCCCTAAATAGCCAGAAATTGTATGGAAAGGGAAGGTGACTACATTAGATACATGGCAGTGGATTTATGGGGAAGACTTCCTATCTGATGCTGGGAGCTACAAACATGTGTGTTAAAGAAAGATAGTAGAACAACATCCTGGTTTGTCGATTAATATTTTAGGTATTGAATTTTGTAATTTTTTTCTAAAGTTGGATCTCAGGTCACAAAGCTCAACCCCTTCAGGAATCTAAATACAACTGCTGATGATTGCATTTCTCTGTGCCCCTTTGACTCTTCAGGTGACACATTTTTCTTTACAAAATATTTATGTCTTCTACAATCTTGTTTAGAGACACTATTCTTCACTTATTTCCCTCAAAACTCTTCTCATTTTAAAAACAGTGTTTCTCATTTACATGACTACAAGGCATACACAAAATATGTAGCATAGTCTGTAAAGCAAGAAATTTCTTCCAGAATACATAATCTATACACAAATCTGAATTCTCATGTTATTAAATGTGTACATATATAAAGCCCCATGCAGTACCAATGAAGCAGCAAAAAAAAATCTGAATGCCATTGGTTTTGAAGAAAACTCTATGCTAGTTTCTTCAGAATATTTATTATTTTATGAAGTTGACTAATGGAGCAATAGGACAAGAACAACATGGAAAAGTCAGCTGCAACAGCAAATAACAAAACAAAAATACACAGTTTCTCAATCTTTCTCATAAATAATAATGTACTGTTTGAGATCTTCTAACAATAACCATGAAATACTGCAAAAAACCCCTATCAAAAAGTGATATAAGGGGTATTATGACATACATGTTGCTTTATCATTGAATGCTCATGAAGAAAATGAGATCCATTCAAGCATTTCAGTCTGGAAGGTTGTCACACACTAATGGTCTACGGTCAGAATTCAGCATATAAATCTTCCTACATTTTTGAGCTATTCAGTTGCCCAGGCTGCACATTACCAGTAAAACATGATGTCTCTACACACACTGCGTCACTGATGACAGCAATATACAGGTCTTAAATTGTAGTGAAGAAATAATTTTGCAGAGATGACCTCTGGAAAAGGAACTATGAAAATCTCCTCTAGTACTTATTCTACTTCAGGAGATTTTAAACAAACATGAAAGCCTTCTTTCCTTTCCATAATGCAAACAACAATTTGCTTCTCTTAGTTTTCCTTTTTGTAAAGCACCTTTTGTAAAGCATATTTTTGGAAACCAGGAGAATTTATCTGAAAAATAAAGGCAGACATCATCACCAATGAGTTTTTCAAAACAATGCTTTTGTGCTTGCTGTTTTCTTAAAAGAATTTTTTTTTTTTAAAAACAAAACCAAACACCTATTTTAAAGAATCTTTGAACTATCATGGTCTGATTTTTTCTAGTACAACATGTTTACAAGTTCTGCTTCATTTTAAGAAAACAGTACTTCAGTAAACATTTCCATGAATAGCTTTTGAGCCATTTTCTACCAGTGCTGGTATAAAACCTGTCCTAAATCAAGTCCTATTAAAAGGAAGTTAATTTTGACTAACCCATTATTCAAATGTGAGAGCATTCAGACTGTAAGAGCCCTTCAGTGTAATGGAAAGCCAGTTCTATCCAAGTCATAGCATGTAAGAAGGAATGATGCATGAAAAAAAATGAAAGGAACAGAAGAAAATGAGGTGCAAAGAGCTGCTTTATAGGACAGCCAGGCTCTGCAGGACTCTTCAAGCATAACAGGATTTGCCTTCTGAGCAAGAATCTTTGGATTACCAGACCTGAACAACTGAGTAGAGTTCATGTAGAAGAGAAAGGGGGGAAAGAAGACCATTGGAGTACATCAGCATAAGAAGCCATGGCTAAATGCAGTTTTCCTGGGCACCAACAAACGGGGTGCGATCAGCACCGTGCTGCACTGCAGCCTGAGCACAGCTGCTCTCAGAACAAAGCTACTGCACAACATCTGAACTGCTCTGACACACTCCCACCTACCACTGCCTTGTTTGTCTTTGGCATGTAACTCATACCCAGTGCATTGCCAAAATATTACTGTAAGAGCTGTTACACAAATCCGGCATTCCAGCTCTTTTCCCAAGGTGTTAATTACTATTTCATTTTATGACAAAATTCATTGTACCCTCTTTAGGCTTAAGTACTTTTCCAGACTCCCACAAGGACTTTCGATTTTGTAATATTTTTCCAGTCTGCCCTGGTTTTGACTGAGGTAGAGTTAATTTTCTTAATATTCGGTACAGTTCTGTGGTTTGGATTTTGGATGAGAACAACGTTGATAGCACACTGATATTTTAGTTATTGCCAAGCAGTATTTACAGAGTCAAAGACTTTTCAGCTTCTCCCACAACCCACCAGCATGCAGGCTGGGAGGCAGAAGAAGCTGCCAGAAGACAGAGCCAGGAGAGCTGACCCAAATTGGCCAAAGGGATATTCCACACCATGGGGTCTCACACTCAGGATATAAACCTAGGGGGAAAAAGCTGTCTGGGAGCCACTGCTTTGGGAGCTGGCTGGGCATTGCTATGAAGCACCTGAGTTTCACTTTCTGCCCCAAAAAAGCTATGTATGATTTGCTTTTCTGGCAAGGAGCACTTACCCTGCTGCCCCTGCGGCGTTTGTGAGATGATGAACTGTGCTGGCTGCAAGTTGGTTGTTGGATGCACCAACACAAACTGTTGCAGGTTGAGATTCTGCTGCTGAAGCTGCTGCAAGTGCTGCAAATCCTTAAGGAAACGGGAAGGGGGAAATAAAAAAGAGAGAGAAAAGATGGAAAAAAAAAAAAAGGAAGAAGAAAAAAGGAAAAAGAAAAAAAAAATGAAAAAAGAAAAGAAAGAGCTTTGTGTTAGACATTTAAGTCAGCAATTATTCCCAATATAAGATTTCCTATCAGCCAGTTACACTCTAACATTTAGAGATAAAAGTGGATGTCAAGCACAGCAGAAGTCCTGCTACTGAATATCCTTCAGAACGGCAATTTGAATTTCATTGTCATTCATAAAACCAAACAGAAGTTATTTACTAAATAACCCAGCAAAGTATATCCAGTATTGTTCTGCTTTAAAAACAAAACAAAACAAACAAAAAGAACCAATCTCCCTTCCCCCAAATGCAGGAGTTTTCAAATACATTACACTTATCAGAACCCAGATCTCTCAAACTTATTTTCTGAGGATGGAACTCTGCTACAAATCAAGCATATTAGCTGGGAGCTTTTTTTTTTTTTTAACAGCAGTCTGCAATTATCATTTGAATCAACTACAGGAAAGCAAAATATTACAGATTCCTTCTTTGCACTCTGGTTGTTAAGTTCAAATTTCAGAAAGCATCTAACTCAATAAGTAAATATATTTGATTAGTTCTGAAACAAATTACAATAAGCTTAATAGATAAGACTATAATTAAAGGTTAAAAGGAATAATCCAAAACACTGCATTATTGTAGAACCCTACTTTTATGTATTTAAACTATTCAGGACTATTAATTTTCTATAATTAAATGATTGGTCTCAATGTAAAATGTTAATCTCTGAGAAACTGAGTTTTCAAGAAAAATGCTTCAACTTGACATTTAGCTGGATAATGAAAAAGTAGAGAACTGCTTAAAAATATTGCTCCCCTCAACCAGCCTTTTTCTTTTCATCTCCAAACAGCACAATAAGAAGAGCAACTGAAATTTAAAAAGCACACTGTGAAGTCAGCCAACATAATAGTGGTAACACATGAAAACTTATTTAAACGCACATGTTGCATTTTTCCATCTTTCCAAGAAGAACCTTTTTCACAATACTCACCAAGCAGGTGGATAAAAGCCTGAATGGAATAATTCCTACACATGCAACTTCCCATTAAACAAACCAAAGCAAGCAGCCCAAAAGAGTCACAAAGCTGTGTTTTGGGGAAGTTATTCAGGTACCTGTTTGCACAGAAGCCCTGTCCAGCTGCAGCAGTGCCAGAAGCAGCGTCTGCTATGGCTGCTCGGAGCTGCTCACGTTCACACAGCCCCAAACACCCTCGAGTTCAAGTGAGCCAGGGTAACAAAAAGCTGCTCCTTAAGCTGCTGCTTGGACTGATGCAGGTTACTGAGCACTCCCATAACCTGCTCAGGCAGAGGATGGGAAAGGCCACTCACTGACAGCAGCAGAGATGGAGACGAGAAGTCAAGACAGACAAGGAGAACTTCTTTCTCACACAGTGCTGTTATCTGTGACCCCACATTATTTAAAATCTGTTAAAACCGTAACTTGAAAGTTGCAACCATCTCCTTCTGGTGACAAAGGGTGGGGAATGTCAGAAAAAAGGACTAGGGAGGAAAAAAAATAGGGAGTCTGCTGATTTATGAGACCATAGACAGGCATTATAAGAAAACGACTACTTAACCTGCATTACACAGACACTGGCCATCAATCACTCGGGCTACTTAGTCCTGTTAAGTCAAAAGCACGGAGTGTAATAATATGGTAGACAGACACCAGATGGATTGACCAAGCAACACTCTTTAAGAAATGGAAACTTCCATTTTGAAAGAGAATGGTAAAATTTTGAAAAGTGCCCATGAGCAAAAAAGTGCTTTAAAAGTCAGTAGCATTGTCTGCTTCCATAAAATTTCAGAAACAATGCAAGTGTTCCTATGAAATCCAGGCCAATTTCCTTCTTAAAAAGAGAGAAATAGCTGCTCCAGTTTAATCCTGAAACTCCATGTTCCTTATGACTTCATATCCTAATATCACATTGGTCAGAACTGCTACCAAAATCTCTTACTTCTTGAGCTCGACACGACATGGATCTCCACTCATTTATTCATTGATTTTCAATGCTCAGCTGGTTACCTGTGCAGATTGTGCTGACCCTCCAGCACAGAGGGCACTCATACTGGAATGGATGTGAGGACTGGATGCGGAGTTAAAAGCAGAAATGGAAAGAGTTGGGCAAGCTGATTAAGGTTGCGAACACTGGGTGGAAGAAAAGGAAACAAAGGGAGGCTGCAGGATGAAAACAGAGGCAGATAAGAGAAAAAACAGAAACACAAAAGAAAGAGTTGGGAAGACACTGTAGAAGAAAAAAGTATCAATGGAAAAACAGATAGGTTAAGGACCTCTCCCACCGAAAGCAAACAAATGAAATTGCCCCAGATGACCAAGCAGATCTCGGATGATTTGAAGCACCCCCACAGGAGATGGAGCTACATGCAAGAAAGAATACAGAGTAACAGTGGCAGGGTATCTGTAAGATCAAAGGAGGAGAGCTTTTTTTTTAAGACTATAGTATTCATAACACTGGCTACCCAGCTAAGACATGACAGCTCTTATCATCAGACTCTTACACTTTAATATGAGAAAACTGTTTTTAAATTGAGGCCTCAGGGATAACTGATATAAGCAATCTTATTCTGTGCATCTGCCTTGGTAAATGGTATGTTGGCTAAGTCTTGTTTAAATACAGAAATATAATTCTGCAACGCAAAATGAAAATGATACCTCCAAGGCTAATCACTCCTAAATAGCCCTACCAGCCTCACAAATGCATTTGAAATCCAACTTTATTTCCACCTTGGGAAAGTTTTACTATTTAGTTAATTATACCATTACAATAAATCTCCCAATAGCAACCACTCGAACAAACCTGACACTGTTATCCTGTACTGATATTTTTTTCCCTCCGTGTTAAAATCTGTGTGCTAGCACAAACACATAGGAAGAGATGGAAAGACTTTCGGGGAAATATGCATGTCTTCTGGTGCTGTCTAGCAATTTACAAAGATCAAAACAATCCAAATCCTACCTCGGCAGAATAATCTGTCAAGAGCTATGTCTTGCTGTGAGAAGATTTTTGTTTAAAAAAAACAAACAGAAAAACAAACCATCTAAATTCTTAAATTCAATGCAATTATTTCCAATTACAGCTTCAGCACTAACTTAAGCATCTGGGTTGTTTTGAGATTTACATCATATAAATACACAGCATAGATCCTGAAAACAAGGAAGTTTATAAAGAGCTCCAAAAGCTGATACACAACTGTTTAGTGTCAATCCAGCAGCAGCCCAGGAGCAGCACGAGCACCTCACCAGGCTGCTGCAGCAGACACCTTACATGAACTGCAGCACACATTAAAGAAGTCATGCTTGTGCAATTAGTTAATTAAAATAAATATGGTAATCCCCCTGCTGCAGAGACCTGCCAGTTAATCAATTATTCAAAAATCATCAATTAAAACAAACATTCAGCTATTTGTATAATCAGCTATATGTTTACAATAGCAACACAAACAAAGCTGAGCACTGCTTACTAATCCTCGCTGAGATGGATCCAAAATTATGGTGCTATCTACCTATGAACCTAGATGGTAGACATTTTCCCTAACTATCTCAAATTATATCCAACACCTGCACAATTTATCCCATGCACTTTCATCACAAGGAGCAGCTAACAAGATTCAACCAAGCTCATTTATGTATCAAAACAACCTATCCTAAAAGACATTAATTGTGAAGTCAAACATTTAAGTAATTAGAAACGTCAGAAAACAAGTACAAGTTTAATTTGTTCTGCATGTGGCAACTACGTGATCACACACTATTTTTTAGAGAGCCTTTAGCTCACTCACGTGCACAAATGAGACAATGCTCCCTTCAGAAACTCCTATTTGACAGCACATGCCTGATCTTTTCAACTCCTCTCAAACACTTCTCTGAAGATTTTCTAAGTTCTGAAGAAAAAGCCAGTAGGAAATTAGTAATTGTAAATGCTTGGCACATTTTGAGAGCGTCCCACTGAAGTGGGAGACCAGGATTAGCAACATCTCACACACACACACATCACATTGGCATCCACTGCTTTGCAGGCCTATTTGACAAACATAAGGCCAGAAAGTTCAAGGTACGGATTTTGTTAATATGAAATTTTAGTCCACCACACTTCAGTGAAGCAGACCCCACTATCTTAAGCTGCACACCAGAAAGACAGGAGGCCTGTGGATTGCTTATATGTAGGTTAAAAGACTTGCATCCCATCAAATGGGAACTCTGTGACAGATGCACGGGAAGATGTTAGAAGCTATGATCATCAACTTCCTTGATAAGGACATTCCCCATCCTCTTGAAATCTGTCTGTATTATTGCCTATGGACAGTTTTAACAAAATTAAGATATGATCTTGAGAATTACAGGTTTCCTTGAGTGCTACATCCTTCAGTCATCTCCACATCATGTGAGTGAAGCGAATCCTTTTCTAAAACAGGTGTTATTTGGTGATGAGACTTGTCACAGCACAACAAGAGGTTCAGTGGGACGAATCTGTGGGCAACGTCAACATTGGCCTTACAAACATGGGATGGCACCACTCTGGCCGCTCTAAGGACAGTCAGAGGTCAGAACTTCTAGACCAACACCACAGAAGTTCATCATTTCAGCTAATGAAAACCTGATAGCACAGCCAGGTTGTTATTCAGCTAGTGGACCTGTGCAGTAAAGGACTGTGCATTTCACCAATGGACTTCACAGACAACTGCGACATTTCCATTCCTGTCCTTAATCAGACCTCACGTTCACTTCTGAGACACTTCATCCTGATTGAATGCAAGAGAAAACAGCCTGAGCAGAAAGCATCAGTCTTAAAGAACCTGCTCGCTCTAAGAAGGAGATTACATACCCCACACACGTTGCAGTTAGACTAATCAAACTGGTACTATGCACCAGAACCTCAACCTATGGACAGATGGACTTCAGTATAAGCAAGACAATCACCTACTATAGCGGTACTCAGATGTCTAAGCTATACATTTGGCTACCCTGGTCCACAAGTCTAAGGATTTTCCACACTATATACATTAAGCATAGAGATGGTGGCACTGCAATCTCCACACTGAACTAAGCCAGCCCTGGAAGACCCAGGAGGACCCTTACAGTTTCTACCAAGCATAACATCCACGGCAAGCAGTTCCTCCAAATTAACAGGTCCTTAGTACCACATCATGAAACTGGACAGATTCCAACACCAAACTCATTCTCCAAGTTTTTATCCAGACACACACAAGTGCCCATTCTTTGTCACTGAGCTCGGAGCATCAAACACCAAGACAAAATAGCACACAAACAGGTCAGGTCAAACTGCCATTCTTCAGCTCTATCATTTTGCTTCTAACAACCACCATTTGGGTCTGACAATGATCCTTTGTGATACACAGGCATCACTTCCCATCCGTACACGTCTCAACAAGTGCAATTTCTATGGGCATCTTTCCATACCCCTCTCCTCTCCTTTCTCAAGCTAACTACAAGGAGGAAAATGCAGAAAACACAGCATCTACTCAGATTCTGGTACAAACTCAGAAACCCAGTGGAACTGAGGAGCAGCTGGCACACATTCCTTGCTAAGACTATCAAACTTCAACCTCATCATCCAAAGATGCGTGAGGAAAGACTAACAACACCCGGGGACTCTAGAAACTCACTGAGTGAGGAACCACAAATTTTATTCGAATGGTGCAATCAGTCAAACCTCTTTTGTTTTCCACCCTCTCAAGCCTCAAGGCTCACCTGTGCAATCTGTATTGGCTGAGATAGAGGGATCTGCGTCATCGGCGTCGCAGCAGAGGCCGAGATGGTGGCACCAGCAGCGCTGTGCTGCTGACTGGCTGAGTGCTGCACTGCAGCCGCCAGCAACTGGGCCTGCGCCTGTTGGAGCAATAACTGTTGCTGGGCTGGCGTCAACGTGAGCTATAAACAATTAGAAAACACAGCCATTAATAATGGGAAGAGCCACTTCAGCTACAAAGTCATTAGATAGCTCAGTACTAGTTATATTAACCAGGCAATCCTAGGACTATTCCATTAAGTGGCCAAGGACTCTGGCCCTAAGAAAGGACAGCTGGCTACTCAACAATGTGGGAACCAACCTACCACAGGCCTGACACAAACCAAACTGCACAAACGCCAACATTTGCACTTACTGGAACCTACAGAACCTAACTCTGCTCCTAAGTTTTCTTTGCAACTCTACCGGGAGCTTCAGGGAAAAAGCAATTAAGTAGCAAGCAAAAGAAAAGAACCAGTATTGCCAGGATTTGAAAGGAAATTTACACCCAGCAGAACAGCAAGTGATTAGCCAGATGAATGTGAAGCAGGAATGCTGGCTATGGCTACTGAACAAACTGATAACACCCCAGCTGCTTCACATTAGCATGAATCCCTGCCATATTCCATCATTTCCATTATGCCCTAAGATATAAGTAAAGAACATGAGCTCCATTTGTTTCTCTCCAAGTCTCCCCATCTGCTTTTTTTTTTTTTTTTTTT
>VZTX01006686.1:35901-72398 GCA_013400915.1 Pardalotus punctatus | reverse complement strand
TTTTTTTTTTTTTTAATAGAATAGAGTTGGCAACTTTACATCCCTTCCCTTTCCCAAACACGCATTATCTCTGTGGAACAGGTGGCAGCAGTCTCTCCTTTACATGTAAATGAATCTTGATGCCCATATTTACTACAACCCGTATCTGCGTAGGCCTGGAGTTCTGATTGCTTCACTACAGCAGACAATCATGAATTAAAACAAACCAGTATTTTCTGAGAATGCAAAAAATAATAGAATATGCCAGGTTTTAACAAGACATCGAAACAGTCTCTTTTAAAACTTTCAAATGCTTAACTGAAAACTAAATAAGATGTTTATTTGCCTACTAACATAGGAGAAGATTTAACAATTGAGCCTGAGATTAAGAAGTCATTTCATGCAAGTGTAGGGATGATCTAACCTAACACTTGAAATCATAAATATATTGTTGGAGCAACTGCCCTAAGCTTATTAAGACAACTCTTATACTGCAAAGCTGATTATGTGGAAGCAAATTCTTTAACCAGCCCATTCAAAAAACTTGCTCTTTTTGAAATGACTGAAAGCCTTTACAACAATTCAGAAACACCAGAAAGCCTAAAACAACAATTATCCCATATTTACTCCCCAAGCTGTGTAATTAAAAACCCCTCAAAATCAGTGGGTTAAAACAAAAGGGTTGAACAGGCTTAAGGGAAGTACTAATAGAGTTACTTAAAAAGAAATGTGAGAAGAGGAACAATTAACAATCCCCATAATCTTTGTTCTTCACCCAGCTATAAGATTAAGTCTTGTTCTCCTATGACTCATTTTAATCTTGAAAAAAAATTAAAATTCCTCTGTATGGCATCAGTGACTGTCTCATCTGTACACACAACAGGTTTTAATTTCGCTGAAGAGTCAAGACGGACACTGAGAACAGAGAGAGAGAATTCTTTGCTGTTGTTGTTGTTTGGAAGCAAATACTTTACGACAAACCCCAAATATTACAATCTGTTTATTTTTCTCGGAAAATATTTTCTGTTGCCATTTCCACTGAGGTCTCTCCCTACGTTAAAGAAAAGTGCAGTGCCCCTCAGTGACAGCTGTGTGGGACTGCAGCATCCCTGGGTAACTCTTACCCCGGTGATCTGTCCTCCGGCCAGCATGAGCTGGGTCTGGGGTATGGCCGCCTGCACTGAAGGCTGCTGGGAAGGCTGGCTTGGCTGCTGAGAGTCCCCAGATTCTTCATTAGATTTAGACTAGTCAAAAAAAAATACAGCTCTTTATAGTGTAAAACAGATGTTAATGTGTAACACTGCTATCTCAACACTGCACAATAAAAATCTTTCATCTGCATACAAAAAGCCCTTGGGTTTATTTTAAGAGTGTGTTTAAGCAATGGCTCTGTGTGCCCACCATCTCAGCTATGATTGCTCAAACACGTCTGTAGGTAATGCAGTTTAAGCAAAACAAAGAGACTCTCCAGCCTCCTGGAACTCTCTGACGTTATTTTCAGGTCTCATTTCATTTTACGCCACGCAACTGAAGCTGACGCTACCTTTCACCATAAAGAAAGAGAAGGTTGTTAAAATTAGTCATTGCCTAAAATCCTGAACAATGGAATGAGGGAAAGGAGATTGTGTTTCCATTTTCTCTATCTCCATCCTGTACCTCTAAGTCATCACACAGCTGGTTTGTACAGAACCTTTTTGAAAAATCCTCACAGGGTTCTCTACCTACAGCAAAATATATAATAGATACAGTGCTTTTAAATACTCAATGCATTTATTTAATTGAATACTGCTTTATTTTTAAATATTCAAGTTTCTTTTGATTTATTTTTGTGGTTTGGTTGGTTGTTTTTTTAAACAGAAGAAATTGTGAAGACATGAGGGAGGAAATGCAAGTGCATGAAGAGGGGGAGAGAGTTTTATGATAATTAAAACTGGTTATGCAGAACATTACAATTCTGCATAGATTTGCATATTTTCCACCACCTGTTTTGGGGACTGCAGAGCGGGCTAATTAACATAAAGGCTCTGATTAATTCTGCCAGTCATTGAGCGATAATTACAGCGCAGGACTGTAAACATTCTGCACTGGAGATACAGCCTGTTTGCCAACATCTCTCTCAGGGATGGAAGTTTACCATGGCAACCAAGGCAATTTTCTGCCTCCTTCCTCTTAGAAAGGAAGGTCACTATACCTCCTCTTCTTTCCAAATTGTTATTATGTATAAGTGGGTCCGCATTCTATTGCATTTCATGTAATGCACTACTTCCATTCTTTAATAACAAGCAACACTGAAACCAGTTTTCAATAAAACTGCATCCCTTGCCCCTTAATATAGTACAGAGAGGAAGTAGAATGTTAACAGATAAACTGAAGTGTTCAGCATCATAGAAAAGTTTGAAAGATTTGCTGTCTCACGTAAATTACTAAACAACAATTACTCTGACTTACTTTGAAATCACTGTGTGTTGTTTACACAAGCAATCTAAACTAGCCACATTACATAGTTAATGCTACATTATATTCCTATTTCCAGTTACCAGAAGATAAATTGCAAAGTAATACTCACTATGTGCTTCAAATAAATTAATAAACAGAAGAACATGAAATATTCCTGGAGTTTTGTGGTTTTCATGATACCACACCTGACTAAAATTCAGCATTATGTTATGATCACAGCATGTTTTACACAACTCCAGTGTCTGAATGCTTACAAATCCTGAACCTGATCTACAGTTGTAAAAGTATTATTCCTTCATACCTATCAGCTGCAAAACCAGTCAGACTGAAAAAACAGAGTAATATATCACAGGTTAAGAACTATCTCTAGTGATGCTGTTTGGGACGAGAGAAGGATGAGCAGCAGAAGGTAACTGTCTTTACCTGTACATTTAAGGACTGAGCAGCAGCCTGTAAACTTGTTCCAGCGAGCTGGACCTACAACAGTGCAAAAATGGAAATGAAATAATGTAGAATCCACAGAAAACTAACAATGTAGAAAGAACAATCTCCCCACCCGTATCCCAACAAAAACTACCCCAAGAACAAAGCATGCCCCTCTAACACTCGAATCAGTGGAATAGGGGTTGTGCTTCAGGCTGAAGAAGATCTGTAAGACTCTTCCACAATCCTATTTATCTACCTCTTGCTGAAGGTATCTAGACTTTATCATGGATGGAGCTGAAACAGAGCATATTGGGGTGGACAGGCTAACTAGTCCTGCTCCTGTTGGAAAAATCCAGGCTTCAGGGCAGGGCATTAAGCTCTACTCATCATCATCCTACTCACATTTCAGAATGTGTCTTACTCAACACTGCACTCACCAGCTTTCTCATATGAGCAAGCACATGCACAGCACAGAGCCCAGAGCATAACCACTCTCCCTCAAATTAACCCATTCAAGTATTCGCAGCCCTCAGCCACTGAAAAGGAGATCTCAACACAGAGGACCGGAGACACTTTACAACAGCTGTATTGATTCGGGTGTACTCAAAACTTGAATTCAGGGTTTGTGATTAACAGGCCCAGAGAAGGTCTTGTGCGTGAGCAGCAGGGAAAAATAGATGCTTCAGAAAGTGAGATTTTTTGAGTGCTTTTTTATCTCTAATAAGGATTTCCTCTGTACAGAAAATGCTATATTTTCATTTACTGAAACCCGTTTAAATCAGTCTCACCTTGTTTCTACCAGCACCCCTAGTTACAAAGAAGGAATGCTATGTAATTAATTACCAACACTTTCAAAGGTCAGAGTAACAGCCTGTAGAGAATTCCATCTCTGGCCATGTTTGAAAACCACTGCTCATTTGAAAACCAGGTGAGATGTGTAAGGATACAATAAAGCAAAGCAAAATGCAGCACTCTTGCCTCTAGAAAAAGAGGTCCCCCCATAAAGAGCCCACATATTTTCAAGCACAGGAAAAACTGCAGTACACGAAATTAACAACTGAGTATTTTGAACAGGCAACCTTGGAAAAGTCACCTTGGAAATATTTCCTACAGCTTTAGATGAAGGTACTAGATGTACTAAGCATGCTCTACATCTAAGCAAACACTCCCAGAAAAGCCCCTCCTCATCAGAAGCAAAATGTAGTTTGACACAGCTGATGTAATCTATGCTTCTAACATGGACTAACAGCAGAGAATAACCCAAATAACACTACCCTGCCATCCAAAAGATATACTCAAAATAATACCTTAAAATTACACAAACACCACATAAAAGACAACAAATGTATGTTGCTCAGGTACAGTTAGCATATTCCTGATAATCTTTGTGAAGGCAATTTGGACATGCCTTCCACCACAAAACCAACATTTCCAAATTAGAAATTAAACTGTACCTGAATGCTGTCTACAGCCTAGTATTTTGCATTAGTCTAGAGCAAAGCACTGTGCATTAAGGTTGAATAACACCCCACTAACAGCAGCCTCACTAGCAGAGGACAGTTTGACAATAGATTCCCACACACCTGCAGGTGAATAAAAGAATAACTGAGATCTTCCTTTGAACTAGTTTTGAGAAATGAATCATACTTTATCAAACATGAAGTTATAAAGATCCTGACAACTGTTTAAATACATACATTTCCAAAGCAGGATAAAGCACTTTGCTAAAGCCAATTACTGTCCTGGGTCAATCTATGTAACAAAACAAAGACTAAAACAAACACACAGAATTCTGCGGAACAGCTGTATGTGTCTCCACGTTAAACACACACTGACAACCCATAAAAACGAGTCAGCTTCTCCCCACATAAAGGCAGCCTACAACAGCCTATTGGTCCAGCAAATTCAAACAGTGGCACTCCCTAGGTCCTATATAAACCAATCTGCTAGGAAAATTGCAATTATGTGACAAGATGTGTGGAATGTTCCATACAATAAAACGGCAGTTCAGAGCTCTTAAAAGAGGGCATAAAAGCTTCAGTACTTCAATTATACCACAATAACTGTGCAACCTCAGACCTCAAACATTCAAGGTCATCCAATTAGGTACAGTATTTTAAAGTTTAAACTTGGTGCAGAGGCAGGGAAAGAAATTAGGACATTTGTTTTCATACATCAAGTGTGAACAGATAAAAAAACTACAAAAAAATGCCCCTTATACTTCTCTTCACCTAGGGATGCCCCATTTTGCTTCAGCCTGCATCTGAAGTTCAGCTTTGATTCCCTAAACACAGCAGCAGCAGAACAGAGGGAGAGTATTAGAAGTCTGAATATCATCTGACAAACAGGTCACTGAAGTAACTTTTTTGGGAAAAAAGAAAACCTCACAAACCATATATGCTTAGTAAGTACAATCAACTTTCTTTCTAGTTAATGTGTAAGAGTGAAGCGTTTCTAACTAGATAGTGACAGTTTTGGAACCTTGGCGGCCATTGGCCCAATATAATCGTTTCCAAAAAAATTTAAATTTTGTCTTGCCTTTCAACTTGGCAACAAAACAAAACCAAAACAAAAATAAAACAAAGCAAAAACAAAACAAAAACAAAACAAAAACAAAACAAAAAACTAACAAATTAAAAAAACACACCTACTCAAAAACACACCAAAAAATTTATGCAATCTCAAGTTCCCAAAAAGGTGATTTGTAGCTCTCCCGAACAGGTCTCACCCTACCTTGACATATTCTGCAGCCTAGTGCAATGAAGTGAGTGCCACAATTAGACTTTTTCTCCTGCACGCTCTTTAACCAGGTGGTCTACCCACATTCATGTTCTAATAAATGACTCCCCATCATCCACAGCAAGAGAACACAGAGCACACCAGGGCAGCTGCGCTCAGAGCTGCCTGAGTCTCCCCTCTTTGAAATGGGTCTTCTCTTACCTGATGAAGGTGCCCAAGGAAGGCCTGGGCCTGGGCTGTAGAGATTGCTCCTCCGACAGGCACAGGCTGCTTTTGAAAGTCCAGGCCATTTGTTTGCGTGCCTGGAGAGAGAATGATGTTGAAAACTATTAATTACTACTTTTAAGAAGTGGAACAAGAATTCATACTCCAAGTACAACACAGTATTAAAAAAAATTCCGAGAGTAATGAGAATTGAATTTTATAGCGAAAGTGGGAAGGGGAAAGGAGTGTCCAGGCTTTGGTAATAGAGCATTTGTCAGCTGAACAAAATCAACATTGTATTTTCTTTAGCTTCCATCATCTATTCTGTGTGCTCTGAAGATATTTAAAAGATGTGTAGATGTGGCACTTTGGGGCGTGGTTTAACGGTGGACTTGGCAGCATTAACAGTTTGGCTTGATGATCTTAAAGGTTTTTTCCAGCCTAAGTAATTCTATGACCTGTGTGTCTATGTACGCTATTACCCCATCACTCTCTACATGGCTTGAGAACAAAACGGGTGCTTGCTGCTAGGATTAAACTGTGTTTCTATTCTCCATGCCCCCTCTACCCAGCAGCTGAAGACTTTCTTTAAGTTCAGAAAGTGCCAACAGCAAGGCTCATATAAAAGTTACCTCTCCTTAAAGACAGGTAAAATAATACTTGATAAAAACAGAAGTCCCATATATAGACAGCAGTTATGGACCGCAGTTTTACTCCTTCAATAAAAGGTACCTCTTTAAACTTTATTTTAAATACAAGGTAACTGCCTGGGCTTGCTTCTGTTTTCATTTATTTTCATATAACAAAAAATTGGTTATTTTCCTACACTTTTGCAGTCCTAAAGAGTTTGGAAGACAGGAAAACCCCCAAACTACCCCAAAATAATCTGGGTGTGAGAAGAAAGAGGAAAATTAAAAAACAAGTGTTTTTTTGTGTTGTTACTACCCACAGTGGCTAATAACAGGAAGGGAGACTCGGAGTGTGTCAGGCTGCAGGGAATTTCTAGAACAGATGATGCAATCTTTAAAACAGCGTGACTGAAATGAAGCAAAACCAGCTTTAGACTTGCATGTTTACTCGTCATGACAATCAGATTTTGTTCAGTGCCTATGGGCAGGTGTGCACAGTAACTCCTACTTCCAAATTCCTTCCATCATCTACATTCTTTGCCATAAAAATGTAGGTTATCTACTAAGCAAAAGAGTCACAGTTGTTAAACAACAACAGGTGATTGCTATTCCTTAGAAACATCTGCAAAAGCAAGCAGGCATAAAATGTGATTAGTAAAATAGACTATCCAATATTTCACACTGCTATTTTGACCTACAAACAGCTTACACAGGTAACGTTTCCAAAGACTGAGACACTTTCAGTTAAATACAGACACAATAAAAATCTTTCCAGTACCCATGTAAGGTTATACGTTAGGTGGCCCATTGATGCATCTTTGGTGAAGGTTCTGTGGGGGAGGAGTTGGTCAGCTCTCAAGTTTTCAATTCTATGCTTTGGGCCAAGGTTTACAAACTTAAGAGACATGCATGCAGCCAAAGATCTGGAGACATATTAAAAATATTCCAATTTTAAAGTATGTCGAATTATTTTGCTTAATGAGTCTAAAATTCCAATTCAAAGTAAATGTAAGGACTCTCACTGGTCTGAATTGATCTTGAAGGAATGCACCTCAGTTGCCTTTCTCCAAAGAATGGTATATAAGAAGGTCTGCTGGAAAGAACCAGAAGAATCTCATCTATCTTCATTCTTTCCAGTAAACTTCAGAATTCTCTCCATGCAGAAATCCAAAGGGAATGGAAAAGTGATTGGGTAAATATATAAAAATAACTCCTGACAAATAACTACCGTAATTCAAAGGAAACAGGCTACCACCTCCTCATTTAAGTAAAGGTTTTGAATTAGTTTTCAACCTATGATCAGGGACTCCCACATATGAAAAAAATACAGATAAGAAAACCTACTGCAAGGCAAATACTCCTCATTCCGATAGGAAACTTGTGGGGGTTAAAAATATTATCTGTCTCTGTGAGGACCAGCTGGAAGCCTCACCTTAGGTAAACAGGTAAAGCTCTTCCAGCTAACTATCTTCCAAAAAGAGCCTCAAAAAATCATGACACCATATTAAAATAACAGTACTGTGCATGTATGCAGAAGAAATGCTCTGCTTTGCAGTTCTGCTGACTCTTAACATGGAAATCTAAAACAAGCCTCCCAGGTGGTAGTTTTGAACAAAGCAAGCTCCAAGACTGAGCTCAAAATCTCCATGGGCCCCCAAAAAGTACTTAGATAGGCACTGAGAGAAAACAACATTTTCTTAAATTCAATCTTGAAAGACACCGACTCCCTCTCTCCAGGCCTCACAAAACCAAACCCTGAGCAAAAACATGCACACCACACCTGTTCACTCTCTGTTCTACTTGCATTTTAAACTTTCTTTGGTGTCTGGAAGCACAATGTCCTTTCCCCTCTGACACAGCCTCAGTTTTGGAAGGAATGCTACCCTGGTTGCTTGCATTTATCACAGCATGTGTATGTCTTTTGAAGAAAAGCAAGGAAAATGAAGTGAGTCCAGTATATGAGAGGCCTTGTTTTTAAGGTACTCAGAAGGACGTGACACCACTCCCATGGAATCCAAGAAATCTGATAAGGAGCTGGAAAATGGAGCTGTCAGAGGCAGAAGGTCAGCACATTGCAAGGACATGAAAGGATTTGAATGCCACTTCTGCTCAAGGTAAGAGTTAAATACAAAACCCTGCGATGATTAACAGACATGGCAGATGCAATCACAAGTAATTGTGATTTTAACAATCCCAAGTATTCATGTATTTTCCATCTTTATCCCAACCTCCATAACTGCCAGAGGTGGTCAACTGCTAGAGCTCACCAACACCAAAAACACCCCAAAGAGAGTGCGAACTCTCCATTTCCCATCTCTCCTTTCTTCTTGGTTCCAGCTCCATTGTCCCTGTCCTGCCCCTTCTGGTGGTTCATGAATAGCCTGTTTTGGTTTGGGTGCTCTGTCCCCAGCAAGCTGCAGGATGAAATTTCACCCTTATAGTCGAGATCCAATGTAACCCAAGCACATTAGAATACTGGGATAAATTCTGCCATGTGCTGAGCTACTTCATGGAGTTGGTTTGGATGGAGACTAATACAATGGAACAGAACACTACGTACTGAACATGGATTTGTTTACACCATCTTGGAATTGTACCTGCAGAAGATAAAGGCACAACAAAGTGGAGCAGGCAAGGCAACATTGCACGTGCAGCCAGGAGAACAACTTACTCCCCAAATTCAACCATAATCATCAGACTTCAGCCTGAGTTTGCAAACTGCATTAGAAAGGAAGAGGAGGGAGGAACTTCAGATCTGGGGAGATGTGGAGAAAGGTGCAATAAAGAACTCAGGAAGGGAAGGCAGCCAAGGAGAAGGAAGATTTCAAAAATAGCTGGAGTGGGTACCTGCACTGTGCTCTGGGAGACATCTCTCAGCACCACCAATATATTTTCCCAGGTCACTCTCTCTCTTCCTCTCTGTTGAAAGAGAGAGAGAGATACCCTCAATACTCAGAAATTGTTGTTTCCAGGTCCACATTTACTAATAACAAGTTTAGCATTGATATTTGCCCAAGATTTTAGCAGCTGAAGAATATTTCATGGTCCCACTCCCACTCTCTCCTATACACTTTCTTTCTTATGGAAACTGGAGAATCAATCTTTGGATACTAAGCAATGCAAACAAGAATCCTTAGATTCCTTCCAAATACTACACTTACAAAAACTATTATTTTGCTACTATGTCAATTCATGTCAGAATGGTACAGTTTCCATAACCATTATAACTTTGGCTTTCACAGTTCTGCATTCTCAGTGCTCTTAAAAGAGAAGCTGTCCTAAACAAACAAAAAGGTTGAGATGTTTTGGAAAATTTTATGCTGCCTCTAAAAAGTAGATTAAAAGGGCTATGCATTGTCAGACATTCTTCTTACTTCTCCTTTCTCCAGCAGATACTGTGTAGACTGTCTGCCCATGACTGAAGGCTGGAAAAGATT
Source organism: Pardalotus punctatus (assembly GCA_013400915.1). Classification (NCBI taxonomy): domain Eukaryota; kingdom Metazoa; phylum Chordata; class Aves; order Passeriformes; family Pardalotidae; genus Pardalotus; species Pardalotus punctatus. The sequence continues at coordinate 62,527 of VZTX01006686.1, read as the reverse complement.
TCTGTAACTCTGCAGTACTGATGACCAGTTGGTCAATCCATGTTTTTAAGAAAACAGACATCCAACAGCTCCTGTACTCACATGCTCTGGTTGTTGTTTTTAACCGGTCTGAAATATACATTGGTTTTCCAGATGCTTAAAAGGAAAGCCCAGTTAACACAAACATTTTGAAGTCATAACATATTTCAGGCACTGTATTGTGACCAATACATTTAGGGGACTTTACACTATGTCCTAAATAGTCAGAGCTGAAAATACAAATCCCTAGTTTGTTAACTCCCATGAAACTTAGCTGATAGCTCAGAAAACTACTGATGTTGTCATCCTTAACCAGTGGTAACTGTTGGTTTTTTCCTGAGAACACTAGCTCTGCCAAATGTAAATTCATGCCCTACAGTAACTTCTCTTAACATTTTCAAGTTGCATTATCTCACTGCAGTTTAAAACAGGAATGACCCAAACAAACATCCACAGAGGTTTAAAACATAGACTATTAGTGTTTACACAGCAGACTCAAGTGATTTACAAATGTCACTGGAAAAGAGACAGTTAGAGAAAGTTACAAAAATAAGAACTCTTGAGTGTTTATAAAAATCATCATCACGCATTATCTGGGGAGCACAGGCACTGACAGAAAATCAATGGCACTTCCAGTTCCTCAGCATCTGAGCTGAAAACTGACTTCTTTTCACTCAAGTATGCACTGAGCCCAGAACCATAATCTAAGTACCCTGATCAAAACCCTAAAATTACATTCTGTGAGTATTCCTTTCAGAGCCTAATATCTGCCAGGTTGACTAATACAACTGATGCTTGAGCTCCCAAAGAACATCACAAATGCCATCAATCACTATCTCCAGTGGTTTATGAGCACTGTATCTAAAAACAAAGCAATGACTGCAGAACAAAGAGCCCTCGAAAATTCTAGATTACTTTAGTTCATATAATTTTAAAAATCAGGGCACAAAACTGGAAGGAAAGACTAGAAACATTTAAACTAAAGAAGCAATATTCCAAAAGTTCCAAACACCAGTCAGGCAAACTTTTGTAATAACTACCTCTAATATTAGAGTAAAAAAAAATACAGACATTGTATCCCCTTTTAACATGAGAGGACCTACATGCAGCTTTACAACCCACTCTTCTTATGTCATGACCCCCCAGCTTCACAATGATGAAGCATTTGCCTAAGAGAGCCAAATTCTGCTGAAGGAGATGCAATGATCCTGTGATAATTGAATGACTCTCTTTGAATAAAACAAATCCTCCTCCTTATCAGCTCTGTTAAGCTGAAACTGCTCAAGTTGTACAGAAGGAAGTGTGTTGGGAATGCACTCTGGAGAAAGCACATGGCAGGGAACTGTGGTCATACAGAGGAGGAAATCTGAATTTTCTCAGAAGTTTACATACATCCTCCACCAACTAGGAGTCCACAGGGATATTTAAAACCATTGTTCCCTTGATGCTGTTTATGATCATGAAATATTTACAGCCCATATGTTTTTGAAATAATGTTTTATATAATCTTAAACCATTAAATACATAATAAAACACTTGCATGCAAAAAAAGGGTTGATACCTCTCCCATTAAAAACATAATGATAATTATAAAACCTGAGAGGCCAGGAACAAAACCACATTTATAAGAAAGCAGAATTGCTTTTAACTGACCCCATGCATTGGCAGAAAAAATACAGCCTCTTGGATTAAAGAAAATTAAATAATGTTAATTTCATCACAACTCCAGAGTTTAAAATAAACCTCTTATTATTGAAAACTAGTTTTCATCATACAAGGTAACTACACCACTTTTCTCAAAAGAACAAGTTCTTCCTCATCTGAATTTTCTCTTCCCAAATGCTATTCTAAGATGACAGAAGATTCTGAGCTAGGTTAAACTACTTACTTTCCATTCAGAACTGTAATTTCTCTTGCTTTCAGAATAAACACTATACTACCTCCAGAAAGGAATTAAAGCACGAGATAGCATGACTAAGTTATAGTGGCTCAACAAGCTTCTTCAATGGCTTAGAATTTGGTCACATCTTAAGGATGTGCCAAAAGGCACCTTGGCCCTGACACAAAATCTGTTCTTCCCCACCAGATTTCAAGGTTCTCCTCCTAACACATGAAGACATCACAGAAAAGCGGGCTAACTTTTTTTTTTAATTTTGAGAAATTATGCTTTCTCCCTTTGACTTGTTCTTGAGAACTGTTGTGACAGCTTGAATGAAGTCTAAAATGGAAACAAGATCAGGCAGTGGCCCACATCTGCCAGGGAAAATTTCAACCCAAAAATAAACGATGAAGCTAGAAGTGCCGAAGGTATGCTCTGCCAGGAAAAAATGAGACTATTTATGGAGAGCTAGTGCCACCAGATCTTCAGTAGTATCAGAAACATTACAGACAGAAAAAGTGGGCAAGGGAAATCTTACATAAAAAGTGTGGGTGGTGTTCCAATAAAGTAGGTATGAATAACACCCTGCATGCAGTAGGGTTAATGACAGAAGTGTTCCCAAGTCTCTAAAAACAGTGGGTGTACGTTTTTATTTGGTTGGTTTTGTGGGTTTTTTTAATCCCACTAAATGAGTAAAGAAATTTTGCTCTTAATATCCATTCAGTTATACAAGGAAATATCTGTGCACCAATTGATCATTTCTTACCTGTGTTCCCGTCCCCACTCTCCATCGATGGTTTACTGGTTTCTGACGGATTGTTCATTCTTGAGTCTGCATTAAAACACAAAGAAAGATAAAACAATACAGAAAAAAAATCCCCAGATCTATTCATACCTTTTTGTTTAAGGGAAGTACAGAACAGCAGAAATTTGCTATGTACTTTACCCTAATTCAGATTATAACATTTAAAAAAAGCACAAAACCAAAAGAAGAACACAATACTGAATCTTCCAGATAAGTATTATTTCAAAATTTTCTATGACATTATTCCCATATGTGAAAACGTGGTATTAAGGGAATAAAAGAAAGCATGCTGGAGGGCAATGATAGGTAGGAACTTAATTTTCAATACAATGAAAGTCACAGAAGAAAAAAAGAAGGGGGGAGGAAGGAACAATGACGATATCAAGATTCAAAAACATTAAGCCTGACCATCATGGCCTACATTATTTTTGTGTTTGTTCCTCCTGCCCCACCCCAATAAAAGAAAGGAAACTCAGTCATTATAATTAAATGGATATCGTTTTTCTAATACTCCATTTCTATTTTACTGGAATGTCATTAAGTTATTTTGTATTTCCTATGTATTCCTGCAAAACCATACAAATACAAAATAATTCCTCTCCTTTCAGCATCTGGATGAATCTATTGAAAAGTCTGTTCCTGGTTTCAAAGCCTGTCAGCTGAATACAGTGCAATGCAGAGGGCCTCTCCAGATGGCAGACAGAGAATATAGTTTCCTTATATAGGAATCTATACAGATGTTCTGTGTACAGCATCAGCTTTCCAGCTTATTACCTCCTCATTCCTTGCCACCGACCCCAGTGTGCCACATTATCACAAACCAAAATTACAAAAAGAATCTCAAGACAGAACAGCTCATAAAATGAAGTGTAAGCAAATCCTTAAGCACACTCTTCCACTCCCATAATGAGCTAAAAGCAAGTTCAATGAGCTTAAAATGAACCCTTTACTCCAAGATATTCTCTTGCTAGGTGCTTAAAAGGTTACCTCTGTCATGTACTTTCATCAAAGCAGTGATTTCCAAAATACCAATGGGCTGAAGAAGAATACAGGAGCAGCATTAACTGTGCTGCATCTTTCCCCCAGATAGTTCCAAGAATGCCCAGACACCTCTTGCTTGGCAGTCCATGAAAGCTGGAAATGAGGAGATGGACTATTGCTGTGTACCATCATCACCTGCCACTACCCAGAGGCCACGGCACAGGACTCCAGAGGAGGCCACCAAGATGATCAGAGGGCTGGAGCACCCCTGCTATGGGGAAAGGCTGAGAGCGTTGGGGCTGTAGAGCCTGGAGAAGGATCCATGAGGACTTTGTAGCAGCATCCCAGTGCCTAAAGGAGCCTGCAAGAGAGCTGGAGAGGAATTTTTGGAAGGGCATGTAGTGATAGGACAGGGGAGAATGGCTTTAAACTGAAAGAGGCCAAGTTTGGACTGGATATTAGAAAGAAATTGTTTACTGTGAGGGTGGGGAGACACTGGAACAGGCTGCCCAGAGATGTGGAGGATGCCTCCCATCCTGGAAGTTTTCAAGGCCAGTTTGGATGGGGTTCTGAGCAACCTGATCTAGTGCAAACTCTAGAGGGCTTGGAGGGTTGAAATGGGATAATCTTTAAGGTCCCTTCCAAACCAAACCATTCTGCGATTCTATGATCAATATTTTTAAAACTAAAATTATTTTCCACATAAACAACTGTGGCAGTTGAACCCAACAGTGCCTTGCAAATCCAGATGACTGTAACAACCACAAAACTTCCCCTGACAAGTTAATACAGCCTCTCCAGAGCCTCAACTCTTCTCAGAAAGTTCCTGTGCCTATTTTAAATCTTTCAAATGTTCAGCCACGTGTAAAAGAGATCTGGACTATCAATGTTACCTTTGGTACTACGAAGGCAGACATGCATTAAACTGCTTTTTGAAAGGGGGTGTGAATGAGGAGAAACTTTGCAGCTGAGCGCTGCTGGCCCACACCTCAGCAAAAGGCTGCAAGTTTTGCCCCATTTTTCACAACCTCTGCTTAGCACATTCAAGCTAAAAGTTCAGACTCAAAAAACAGAGCTCTGCTAATGCTTCAGGTACAGAACCTACTGCTTCCAGGCTCCTTATTTTGTCATTTTCCACACTGGATTGCATGATCCACACTGTAGAAAGAGAACATGGGTTCCACTGCCTACATAGAAATGTCTGCTCTTGGCGTGGCCCTCTCTGCAGAGAGATCTGCATTTCTATCTAGACACTACATATACCTTAAATTGAATTTATTGTTATGTCAACACCACATTTATTTAGGGTAATCATAGGCAACATGCATTTGATAAACAGCCTTAGGTCATCCCTTTACACACAGATGGCTACTGAAATTTAACTTTAGAGAACACTGAATGGGAGTCTTTGCTTAGGAGGCAAACATGAAGAGTCCTCATCCAACAGGAAAATGAGCAGAGTACATTTGGTTGTGGAAACCAGGCTAACTCATGAGGCTATTGGACCTAGGATGTATTTTTTAAGCCCAGGACAGAAGAATAGCCTGAACACATGATACAACTGACCACAAAAGGGAAGAGCGCAGGCTGAGGGGTTCTGTCTCAGAAACGTGGACTCCATTTGCTGAACCACTTCAGAAAATTCTTGCTAGAAAAACAACAGAGGTCCTCCTGTTGCTAACTTGTTGCAGAAATTGAGGTATTAGAGCCAAGGTGCAGGATACTAATGGTAGAATAAGTAAACTCAGCTGGGGGGACACAGCTGTCCTGTGCACAGAGCTCAAGCAAGGTAGTGACTGTTCCATCCTATGAGGCTCACACAGAAGTCTTCCTGCACCATGAGCAAGTTTGCTCAGAACACAAAGTTACAACTGCACAGGCCTCCTTCCATAAAGCAAGCCAGGACACATTTTGCTGTCAGGCAAAATAAACCATTCTAGAAAAGGTTTTCAGTGTTTTTTAGTACTAGACATACACGAAGTTTACTTAACTACCAAAAGCTTGTATAAATGAAGAATATTTTATTGTAAAGATCCATCCTGAACAAAGACCTCAAGCATTGCTATTGCGAAGAAGCAGCAAGTTGGAAGAAGAAACATCTCTCTGGTAGTGCTCAGGTTCAAGCGAAGGATAGCATCCATTATTTCACCAGCTGAATATTTCTTGTTCAATCTGTGGGCCTTCTGCATGTAAAGCATCAAGAACAATGCCGCTATTTCCATTGCAAATGGTATGACATACATCTGAAGCACAAAACTGCTACCAGCAAAACAGGCTCATATCCGCGGGATACTCAACCTACCAATTCAGTCTATGTCAGATAAAAAGGCTACTTGGTTTATACCTCCTCATACAATTTCTGCTCTAAACTTAAAAGAATAAACAAATGAAGTGGGCTAAAAAAACCCAAACCTTAATGCCTTCACCTTTTCTTCTTCCTTTAGATCTTACTCGGGTTTTAAATAAAGGCCCTGGGCTACAACTTCTGCCAACATTATCTAAAAACAAACTCCCCAGAAGGAAGGAACGAAAGCAGCAGGTGCATGATTGAAATCAAACTCTCAGGAGTGAATACATTCCACACTGCTACTCTGCTAGCAGGGCTGAGGTGTCACCAGGCAGTGCTGTGCCAGCCTTTCACACACCCTCAGGAACATTTCCAAAGGCATTCAGGAGAAAGAAGCAGTGGACACCAGACCAACCTGAAGTATTATAAGGACTGTACACAGCTGGTAAAGCAAAGAAAATCTTAACATGGTATACACCATTAACCGTTTCCTTTCACCCATTACAGTGGAACTGCATTAGCACTAGCAAAAATGATTCATTGATGTGCATGGAAAAAACAAAGTTTCATGTGAGTGAAAACATGCCAAGAATTCTTTAGAAATTAATTTTCAAAAACCACATTGTATTCAGAAACAAATATATTCAAACATCTACTTTTAAATTTATCATCTAAAACCAGATTATTTTATTTTGAGATGTAAGTTCTTACATGAACTTATATGATGAAATGAAAAGAAAAATACATACATACATATATATATATACACATATATATGTACACACACATTGAGCTTTGTGGGAAAAGCCTCACAGATAAATAAAACCTATTGTAAAATTGAGATGACCCATTACTATAAATAACTTTAAAAGACAAGAAGAAGAAATTATGGCATGTCTGTTCTGCAGTCCTGATGGAATCTCAGCACAGGAAATATATTATCCCAGTAACCTTAAGCACAGCTTGCAACGGTATCAATGGCAACCACTGTGCACTCCCCCTTATTTTCTATTACACACGAAGAACCTTGCTATATTGAAAATACACAGACATAACATACATTCTATTGTGGAATGGCTCAATACAGTTACTAAATTCTTTCAACACTGAGGCTCCCTCTCATTCATTTTAATGCTTTAAAATTCATAACACACAGATATGCAAGTCAAGTCTAGTGTTTGTTAAAAGCCAAATGCCTCTCAGACTGAAATCCTAAAAGCAAAAGGTCCGTATTAATATCATCCAAGTCTGTGCAGAGGAAACGCATTCTCCTGGAGCGAGGGAAAAGAGGAAAACAAACAAACAAACAAACAAACCAAAGCATGAATTTCCCTGGTACAGATCTAGCTATCCATCTACCAAGGCAGCTGCTTGCTGCCGATTCACTGGTGAGCTTCAGCCCCACAAATACCTTCTGCATATGTGATTAAGCCACTATGCATAGTCAATCTCACAGCCTCGGTGTCCGTAAGAAAGAGCTGAGCTGGTACCCACCTAGAACGTAGTCGCTGCAGTCCAGCATTGCTGTGGTATCCTCTACAGGTTCAGACAGTCCAAGGAACGGGAGAATGGCAATTTCTATCAAATCTACACTACTGCTCTGACCGAACACGAAAGGGAGTGGGGAGGTGGGGGGAGAAATACAACTTCAGTTACACCATAGCAATCTTCAACTGAACAGGGAAACTTCAGTTGCTGTGTGGAGTTTTAGTCTCTCCTACTAGCTGTGTCTGACATTGTCAAGGCGACTGAAGCGTGAAAAGTTCCCCTTTTTGTAATAAAATAGAAACAAAGATTGCAGCTGGCAGTTTCCATAATGAAGCTTAATCAGTATGCGCCTGATTAGGGCCTTATGCAAATCTCCTCTCGTTAGCACAGCAGCCAGCACTTTGAAGTCCATGAACAATTCATTTGCAGAGTACACTGAAAGCGCTCCCTGCATAATTTAAATCACGGTATAAATATTTATCAGCTCATTTGCATATTAATTGGCAGTGCATGAAGGGAAAAATTATCTCCCGAGTGCCAGCATAATAATTAGGGAACAAAATGAATTTTCTTCCAATAGCTTGGCTTCTCAGCCCTAACTCAAGCACAGTACCACAGGGGAGCAGGGAGGGGAAGAGAGAGAGTTCTGTTCAAATGCCACTGAAATGACACGTACAAATTAGAAACAACTCTACAGACTTAAGCACCTTTAATCTTATTCCTGCTGGCAACAATAACTTCAGTAATAAAGGGGATTTGGAAAAAGCTTTCTACACAATCCAAATAATCCCACGAAAACAATTAGCAAGGTAGAAGCTGAACACAAAGCTGTCAGACCGGTGCTTGCACATCTGCGTGGAGTTTTCCACATTTGAACACGCACCGTCACAGGAAGGTCCCGGGCAGGGAAGAGAGCCCTACCAGGGCAAGGAAGCGGCACGATTCCCTTTAAACGGCTAAAGAGCTTGGTGATTCATTATCGGGTAATCCCTTTGCCACGGCCAACTTAACAGCAGTGGATATGTCAAGTATTGTGTAACATTTGACACCCATTAATCTATCCTGAGTGAAATCAAAATAGATTTAGTCTTTTGCTTTCCAATGACTTCAAGAAAAAAACCAAAAATCTATTACTAATCCCTTCAAACACGTACACAATATGGCTAAAGAAAGCTTATTGCAGAGCTATGGTTTTTGAAAGGGGCACGTCACACCCACGTTGCATCTTTGAACCACTCAGTGATAACCAGAACGTGCTTGCTGCTGCGACCACAAAGTGCGCTGGAGCACTGGAGAACTAGGAAGAGGCTTTGGTCTATGGAGAAATCAATCTTCTTTTCCAAAAGTGGTCCACAGAAGAGGACTAACTATGAGGCTCTATTAAACCATTTCAAATAGTTTGTTTGCCACTCAAATACTCGTGTCCTTGACAGCAAGAATATTTATATAAAAATCCAAGCATGATGTGGACATCACAAAATTTATTATTCCATATTATGATCAGGAAAAGGTAATATGATGATGCAGATGATTACAGGGTTGAGCCACCCACTTCCAGATGCCAATGTGAATTTAAAGAGTAAGTTGTTTTTTTCTATTTTTTTCCTTTAAAAATCCCATAGCTGTACTTTTCTTCTCATTTCTGAATTGAATTCAAGCACCACCTCTCCAAACAAGAGAGACTGAAAGAAAAGGGACTTCTCAATCATCCAGTACTGACTGGAATTTATTTCCACGCTTGACCTCTTCTTCTGTTCAGGTTCATATCTCTACTTAACACAAGATGTTCCCAGCTATATATTTAACATGAGTGATCTACACTTGAAAAAGATTGCAAGAAGAGAAGGAGAAGGTACTCCCTACTGCAAGGAAACAACTCTGTGTGCTGAATAGGTTTTCGTAATACCCTGTTTCCAACTTGGTTTTCTACTCATTCACGTGTCCCATTGAGACCTCTGAAGCACATCTTCATGGTTCGCAGACCTTCAGTAAACTTCACTCCTCCATACATGCTTTTGGGGTGCACCAGCAGATAATCCGTTTGCTTTATCGGAAGAGCCTGGACACAAATGGTGCAACAAACCAAGCCGGTCACAAAGCAAGTGCAGTTTAATCAGAGGCTGAGCTGAGGCAGCAGCAGAGCAGGACAGCAGCGCTCTCCTCAAACCAGAGTGCGCTGGGCTGGTGGAACGCAGCTGCAGCACCAAGAGCACAGGAAGGGACCGTTAGAACCACGCACATGTGCGGCCATGGGTGATCTGCCTCACAAACATCAACCCCCGCACAGATCTTCATCTGACATCCTAACTGAAATAAAAACTTGTATGGTGACCTGTCAAACTAACAATTGGCCAAAAAAAAGAAGACAAACAAAAAAACACCCCAAACCAACCAGCCAACCAAAGCCAAACACCACAAAAAAAACCTAAACCAAACCATTCTTTCAGTGACCACTTCATTCTTTGACAACTTTATTATCTTACCTTTTATGTAAGTTCATAGAATCATAGAATGGTTTGGGTTGGGAAGGGACCTTAATGATCTTAATGAAGCTCCAACACCTCTGCCACAGGCAGGGCCACCTTTCACTAAACCAGGTTGCTCAAAGCCTCATCCAGCTGGCCATGAACACTTCCAGGGATGCGGCATCCACTTTTAGTTTGGTTTTGTTTGTTTGTTTAAATTTACCACCAATGTCAAACAGCAATGGCCATGGAGGGGACACATTACAGTCCAGAGTCCATGAACTGCATTTACCTGTCAGGCACTGTGCCTGCACGTCATATTCCCAGAGGGGGCATGTCAGAGTCTGCAGAGCCCCTACATTGCATCTGCAAGGTCACACGGGTGGCACATCACAGTCACAGCCCGCAGAGCAGAGCCCCATACGGTACAGAGTGGTCACACACTGTCACATTTACAGAGGTCACATCACAGCCATGAACTGTGCCAGCTCTGGGTCTGAAGGTCACCTGGAGCAGGGTCTGCACATGGAGCCTGCTGGTCATGCCCACCTCTGAAGACCACTCCAGCCGAGGGAAAGTCCAGCTGGCCATGAACCACATGGTGTCTGCCAGCTGCAGGGCCGCAGGGGACACTCCCATGGCACTGGTGACACTCCATCCTGCCACAGCTGGGGGGCTGCCCTGGGGGCTGCCCAGCCCTGCCACAGCCTTCCTGTCACTTGAGGCCGTGGAGAACAGCAAAACCCAGGAAAAAGAGCAGCCTGATCAACAGGTCAGACAGGGCCCTGATGTGTCCCTGGGCTGCTCCCACCCCTGCTGCTGCCCATAGTGCACACAGTAGAAGGCATCCAGGTTCTTTATTTTTGGCTAGAAAACATCCTACTGTTTCATATATGCCCCACTAGTGCAACTATTTCTTTACTTTGGAAGGCTTCTGAAGGAGTCCTGAAGGCACAAGAAGGAAAATATCTGGGGAGGAATGGTTCATACCACCCTACTCCAAAACCAGTGGTGGAATATATTAGTTTAATGTTCTGTTTAGATTCTGCCACACCACTGCCCATTCTTTTCTTTATGGCTACTTCTTAGAAGTTACTTAACACCCTGAACCAAGGACATGCTTCTGGCACTTGTGTTTTAGCGAAACAGCACTCTGGGCTTTGCACACAGTTTCATTTTGCCTCCAAAGGCACCTCTAAGAAGAGAAAGTGGTACACCTTGTGATCACCAGTAAAAAGCTCTCCACATCCCATGCAACTACAGGCACCTCAAAAAATGTTTCTCTACTCCTCACCCAATTCTACAGTTTTTACATTAATGATTTTCCCCCCCGTAATCCTATTCATACTCTTCCTTAAAACCAAAGGAACTAACACAGAGCCAGGTATGACAAAGGTGGATGTTCTTCAGCCAACCACTTTGGAGCCTGCAGAAAACACTTCAGGAGACTCTTTCCACCCCATTTGCTTTTTTTTTGGTCACTTTCTATGTATCTTCCACACCTTCCCATTTCAAATGAATGTTTACCTTTTGCCATTTGTCCCACAAATATGTCACTTTCTTTATTCAGTTATGACAATACCTGATTCCTTAATAACTCAATTTTTGGAAAGGGACCATCATTTTTACTTGCATACTATGTAACTCTTGGGTTTTTTCTATGGATGTGTTTCCATATATTAGTAAAATGTCATTTACTACATGCCCTCTGTGATAGGTAAGAAATTTCTGCCCCTATCCAGCTCAGTGACAAGCATGACCTTTACAAACTTCAGGGCCACACTTTCTGATGAGATTACCCAATAAGCCAACTCATTATTTCCCTTCTGAATGGTGGTGTACTTGGATTGGAATACAAGATTCATACAAAGGAATACATACAAATGGAATACGAAACAGAGGGAAAGGAAATACAGTATTAACTGCAACATCACCATGTCATGATACTTCATTAATGTATCACTGCCTAGGACATTTTATCTTGAAGATACTACATTTTAACTCAAAACACTTCCAAACCTCCATCCCACAAGCCAAATGAAACCTAACAAAAATTTCAACAAACAGAACTCCAATGTGCTATTTAAAAAACTGTAAAAATCACAGACTTCAACAAAATAAACTGTTACTGAAGTTGCACAATCCTCTTAGAGTAATTACAGACAGACAGCAGCCTGTTCATAGCTACGGCTGCAAACTAAGCTCTAATTTTAGCCACCACCTTTGACTTTGGCTAACAGAATTGATTTTATCTCAAAATTGTTAAGTTTGCTCTGAAAGCCAAACAGCAGTTGTCTGGAAAAGCCAAATAAAACTGGCCTGTTTTAGAATTACCAGTCATTAGGCAATCGCTATGAATTGGAATTTAGTCTACATCTAATTTTACTTCTCACAAACTCAAATCATAAGTATCCTTTAAAACTTTCAACCATGCAAATGCCTTTCAAAGTTCCTTTGTGTACATTTTTGAAGGAAATTAAGCACGTGGAGAGCTAAGCAGGAATGGTAATTTATCTTATCAGTGCAGGACAGCGGATACTCATAAGCACCTGACACATTAATATAAAAGGGTTTGTTTGTGGGTTTGGTTTTTTTAAGTCTCAACTTATATTTGTCCACAGAAGGTAGTAACTACCATGGATTAAGACTTTCTTTTTTTTCAGGGAAAGAAAACTATGTTCATGACAAATTTACAGTACAGTACCACCACATGAGGAGGGAAGAAAAAAGGAGGGCAGTGATACAAAGAGAAAAAAAAAATTACACTTATTCAAAAACTACAGAATTATAACTTTCACAAGCAAACTGAGCCTTATTTGAAATTCATGGCTAATCTTGTCATTCTGGTGCATCAACTGAACACTTTTGCCCTACCCTTAGTGCCTACAAGCCATAGCATGTAAGAGAGGATCCATACTATACTTACATAAAAGTTTTTCTTTCATCTTGTTGAATATTTTCTTTCCAATTGCAAAGGATACAAATTCAGTGCAGTCAACTCTCGTTGTCTAAGTAAGTGTTACTGTCATAACATTTACTTAGAAATTAAGGAATATTTTGAAGAGCAGCAAACATTAGGTCTTTACATCTCCTGAATAAAGCACTTGTGTTCCACTCGTATTATGTTTTCAAGGTTTTCATGACTATTTCATAAAGGCTTGAGACTTTTCCTGTTTTGTGTTGTTTTGGGTGGTTTTTGTTTATTTAAATATATCACGAGCACTGACTCCAGGAACTTAATTCAAAAACCAACTCAAAGTGTCACACCTTTGAAAACAAATTTGTGTTATTTAACTAGCATGTTCCACCTGCCACAGAGCTGTTGCACATTAGCACATTTTACTCTCTGCAGGGCATTCACCTCCTTTCAATTTAAGTTAGCACAGAAAATGAACAAATCATGCTCTGATTCCACCATATGAGGTATGGTTCAATACCATTACATATTCATTGCTCTAGTAAACTTGTATATGAAAAGTAGGATGCCAAGTTAAAAAGGACTTTTTAAAAAACACACACAAAAATGTCTTTAAATGTGAATATTGTATGGAAAACACCTCTTTTGAATTTTTGTCCACATACGTGGCTCTCATTCTCCTTCAAAATTATTGGCTTGTCAAATCTAAAATACCTACACCAACAAGTACAGAACACCTTGGGTAGAGGTATATTGTCTATTAGTAAACACCTCTTGTATTTTATTACTTTTACAGGATTTGTGTGCCACACATTGCTTTTCAAAAAAGGACTGCAGGACAAAGTAAAGTCTGAAAAGAAGACTGATGTGAAGTTACATGAACAAAACACAAGGGTGGGCTGGAGAACAAGATCAGTAAAACTTCAACATTTATCAGAATTAGGGAAAAAGGGACAATTTAAGGATACAGGTCTATGTTATTGCAGTACTGAGAAAAAAATAAAAGACCGTATCACCTCCCCCTCCTCCCAACTCCCCCATCCCCTAAACAAACAAACAAACAAAAGCCAAAAACAACTTTCATAAAAAACTTGCAAGCTTTTATGGATGCTGCCACTTGGGCCAGCTGGAGAACCTGGAGCACCATCAGGCACCAGCCCCCATGAGGAAATGGGATGATCCCAAATTTCCCCTGGCCAGGGAACACCAGCCAATCCTCATGTACCTCCTGGACCTAAAGTGGGGTAATTTGTTCCCACAAATGACATTTATGAGAACATGTCTTCCACACATGCAGTGGCTACTGAAACTTTGCACACATTTGAATGGGAAAGGTAAATACAGTTCAAACTACCAAAGCACCAAGCAATGAAGGTAGAATAAATATTGTTAGTTTCAAATTGTTATTGCAATGCACACTAAAAATACCAAATGTTTCAGAAAAATAAATATTATCTAATATGCAAATCACAACACAATTGACTTGCCAACATATGAAGGGTACTTACGCCAAGCTCAAATATTGAACAGAAATATTTATTTTAGCAGCTGTATGAACTATTACACTTCAGAAGCATCACTGTATGTGCATTCCAGAAGCATTAATTTTGCCTCCCCATGTCCACTCACATAACAGGGACAGGCCCTCAAAGCTTAAAAACGTCATTTTCAAACTCACCTGTAAATCAAAATATAATGCCTTATGCAAACATGCTGTTTCCCTGTTCTCCGCTCTGCCAAAGTAGCAATTACTAGTCTAGCTTGATGAACAGGGGCTCTACAAAGAAGGGACTAATTCAGTGTATGACTTAACCATAAAGCACTGCTCAAATCCCAGAGCCTCCACACCACTTGTCATTAACTACACTGCAGGTCACTCTCAAAATACATAAATCAAAGTCACAGGTTTAAGTTTACAATGAGTCCTGCTGGAGCCAACTTGATTCATCAAGATCGACAGCCCAGATAGTATCTGGCTCTAGTTTGCTAATTAGAGTGTTTGACAAACAAATTAATAGCAAAAAGCACATGCAAAATCTGTGTGGTTCATCGTAGGAATTGAAGTTGCATGGCTGTTACGGCCACACTTTGCAGGAACTGCTTTTCCTCTCTCTTCCTTAATAACTATCTCAAATCTGAGGAAGGATATTGCTTTAATGCCCTCAGCACACTGATCCAGACACTATTAACACCTGTAGGAACCACAAGACATGTCATGAGAATGCTTCTTTCTGAAGCTTAAATTATTTGATCTCAAAAGAGGAAAAGGCCAAATTCCAGACAAGCTGCTTTGTATGTTACAAATTGAACAAAAAATTGCCAGATGCAAGATCTGAAGAAAGAAACAGTTATTCACACTGCAGACACTGATTCCATCCATCAGCACACATATCCAAGTATCTATCATTTCGGCTGCTCAGAGCTAACACAAGACTGCATTTGCTATCAGCCAGAAAAAAAAAAATACACAGTGTTTGGGCACCTGGGTCTTTAATTTACAATAATTTAAGAACAGCAGAAAATGAAAACCACAGTGTAACTATACATATAAAGTACGACCTATGTGAGCTTTTCCAGGAAATGTTCACAGGCCTGGTTTTGCCCATTTTAGCACCTATGCTGTGCAAAAGCAGAAAAGGCATTGATCAGCTTTTCCAGGAAATAACCACAGGAAAGGATTTACTAGAAGCAATGCTGAAGGGCAGGCAGCATGACTGACACCTGTGGCTGTGTTTGCAGCCACAATTTATTGCACATTTTATTTGCAGGCCCACGGACACACCACTGAAGACAGGACTGTCTTGTTTATTTCTCCAGCAAATCAGACAAGAGATAAACTTTTCCACACTGCCTCACTCTTTGTAACTTATTTTGATTGGAAGTGTTAGGTTGACAGGTACAGAATCCTCTTAAAAAAAATAAAAAAAATACAGAGTAAAAGAAATCAATAGAAAAAATAAGGTCAAAAGGCCTAACTAAAATTTTTTTAAAGTGATGCCCAGAACACTTAAATTCTCAGTTGCCCATTCCTCAATAAAATACAAGTCTCATATACACATATTTCACTGTTTTCACAGAGTGTCAGTCCACGCCTATGTCACATATCCATCTTACGAATTTTATCACACAAATTGCGTGACAAACACAAGAAATTAATATCTTACAGCAACTATTTATTTCCTCTTTGTGACACTGCCTCTCAGCCCTAATGCTGACAACTTGTATCAATTAGTACACTTAGATACACACCCCCCCCTCCAACACCCCTCTGGAGAATACTCCAATTTCTCGTCTCACACAGGCCATTTCTATGTTCAAAAATGGAAACAGGATTCCTACACCATAAAACTTAACTATTTAATCACTTATTTTCATCAGATGCATTGAAGATGGCATTAGAATTGCAACGTTTTGCAAGTAAAGAAAATGGGGAGTTGTTGACTGACAGAAGCAGTAGCAGAGTAAGAGCTACAATTATACAAGTAGGTAGTTTAGCACAGACCCAGCTTAGACTAAACTCCAAACTGAAGGAATTGTTCACAGAAGAATTTTAAAATAACTACTAGTAACCCTAAGACGTCACAGTAGACCACTCTACAGAAATTAAACAAGTACACCTCATAAATGTCTGAGGTCTCTCTGTAAAAACCCTGTAGGCTGGTCTAGAGCATCAAGCCAGGCTGAAAACTGGAATTCTCAATGGACACCACAGCTCTGGTGACATTAACAACAGATGAGAACTGAAACTGTTTACAAACAAACACCTATTAACCTCAGAATTTTTCACACATGTATATATATAAAAATCATATATGGTTGATATATAGACATATACACTTTTTAATGTTTACACATATTTTGCGTACTATATAAAACATATATATAAACAACATGCTATCAGCCAGATTTATACTGATTTTTTTGAAATAAAGTAGCGATCTCAGATTTCTCAAGGCTTCTAAGATTAGTGTTCTGAAAACAGTTTACATGTTCTGTTTTCCTGTAGAAAGGTACCAAGACAGTGCAAACCCAGTGGAAGAAATAGCATAAAGAGCAAGTCAGCATACAGTGCTGTTTTATCACTTTTGTCCAGTCTTGGTCAAAAGGCAAGTTGCTGTAGTGAGAATGAACAAGCAAGAAAAAAGTAAAGCCCTTAAATGCCAGGATACCATCATCCCCAAAAATCCAGCCACAAACAGCCCAAGAGCTGCCAACTGACCACTGCTGCTGACTTGAATGAAAATCATTCCCCAGCCTTCTTAGGAAGTCAGTCACCACTGAAAGAAGAGCAATTCAGTATTCAGAAAAAACCCTCAAGCTAAGCTCTCTAGCAACACTCAATATTGCACTGACATTTTAATACTGCACCGAGTTATCTAACATGCCATTTTAAAAGGAGGACCTGTATTCCATATTGCTTTCACAATTCCTCACCATCACAGAGAGATTACTCATTAAAAATGCAGAGAAAGTTAGCAAATTCTCTGGGATTTACCTAAGTCACAGGCAATTAAAAAAAACCCAAAACCTCTGTGACATTACATTTCCAACAAGCCTCACAATACTGGCAAAATGCATGAAAAAAGGCTACAAAATTCAGAACCCTGCATGAGTCTGCAAGAAGCGTGAATATGAGCATCTTGTCCATCCAATGTGACAGTCTCAAAATGACAAGCCCTTTTTTGCCTGCCTACCGGCGAGTCTGCACTCCTCTTTTCTTCTTTTGAATTTTCCCCAACTTAAATTGAATGCAAATAAACCAGGTGTGGTCCCCAGAGCAGTAATCTGCAGATAGTCCCCACCGAGTTCCCATAGCAACTTGCACAGCTGGCCACGAGAAAGAGGTTGTATCTGCTTCATATCGGCTACAGAGTTTAAACACTCAGCAAGTGAAACACCAATTATCGCATCTTGTTAAGGAAACATCTACTAAAAAGCACGTCCATTTTTCCTTGATTAACACAGGAAAATAAACCTCTGGATATGCTTCTAGTCCACCAACTGCTCAGCACGTAAAGTGAATATCTTATTTAGAAGAGGCAACACCTGTGAAGGAAACGGCTTTTCTTTTCTGCTGCAAGGAACTTAAGAAACACTACAGCATTTGGAAAATGCCTGTCATTCTGTACCTTGCCATCAAGAAAAAAACACAGCTGGAAGACAAAAGTCAAACTCAAATCCTTCTGGACAAGTTATAAGACTTCCACAAGACAGTACCTCTCTGACAAGTGCTTTGTAATACTTCAAATTTTCATTGTATTCTTTCTGTATCAGCTAAATCTCATTGTAAAAGCCCAAAGTTACCTTGTGACTGACAAACTGTTAATTACATACAAAACCTATCCTTTGTTCCCCACCTACAAACACAGATCCCCCCCTGTGTTAATTCCAGTCCTTTCTGCATCCTGCACGCACAGCTCACTACTTTTGCCTGCATGCAAACCTGCAACTCTGCACCCCAGCCTTCTCACCGCGTCCCATTCCACATCTGCCGGCTGAACAACAGGGAGAAGGCGCTGGGGCTGATTTGGAAGCTGGGGTGGACTCACTGGCCACAGATATGTACTGGATGTCAGAGTACAACCCACCAGATAAGCCACACAGATAAGGACTAGGCTTTCTCTGGTTTTGCTTTAGCAAAGCCACAAGCAAGAAATCTCTCTTCTCCTCCAGGCTGCAGTTTCAGGTAAAAACAGCTCCTATAGGCTTGGGGGAAAGGAAGGGCCCAAGTATCCCTGCTAATATCATACTGCTCTTGGGAAGCAGGAACAAACACAGAAGGTACCTAAGGCACCGCCCACCCTCTCCTGACCCCAATTACAAACCAAAGACTTTTTGGGGCAGAGGATGTTGCTAAACACAAAGTAAGCCTCAACAGATTTGTCTCTGCCATCAATCTGCACTAACAGCCCATTGAAACCCTGCAAACTTTTAGGAACCAGCCTGCAGCAAGGAGTCCTGCAGTTTAAGTATACATTTAAGAACATTCTTTTTTATTTTGCTTTGAATCTATCTTTTTCTGTAGCACTACTTTGATTTCCCCCACTTCTTGCACAAAAGGAATCCATTAACCGTAAGCTTCTTTCCCCCTCCATGACACTTCACTGACTACTGCCATATCCCCCCTCAAACTCTATCTTCTAGGATGATAATCTCAGGTCTACACAGTTGCTCATGAAAAGTGTGAATGGATTATACAAAATTATTCCTAATGCTGCTTTTCTACATATTTTAACTATCTGAGGAGAAGAGCTGCACAGCCCAGTACCCAAGAGAAAGAAGCACTAATGGATTGTGGCACAACGCTATTTTTTCTTACATTGCTTTGCACTATGATAATTTTTTGGTGAGTCCTACCATTTGACTGACTACTTGTTTAGCATGAAAATACAGCAGCTCTTTCCATGAAAAACTGTAACATGAAAGATCTCCTATCCAGAGTATTAGGAATGCCTGTATTAACTGCATGTAAACTCAGGGTCTTATCTCTAACTTACTCACCAGGAACTCAGTATCATTGAAACATCATAATCTGTTCAATTTGGTTAAAATTGGACAACTGTTTATGAGGGAGAACAGAAAGGAAAAGTCAGGAACACGTAACACAAACCTCTCTTTCCTTTGTACACCTGGTTAACTTAAAAATAACAACATGATGCTTACCTGTTTCCAAAAGAGCAGACAGTTGATAAGAAACAGACTCAGTATCAGTCACCCCTTTTTGTGCTGACTTTACAAAATGCCTGTCCTTGTACCTGGCTTAACCATCTCTAAGTGATTCCTATTCTTCAAGGAGGGCATAGCAGCTTACCCAGGAACATTCAACTTGTAATTTCACAAGAGGCCCCCATTATACCAGGTGTGTCATATCAGAATGTACATCTATCTAGGGAATGGGAAATAGAAACCAACAGGAGCAGTTCAACATGCATATTGGACATTAGCTATAAATTTTATTCCACCATAACATATATAAGGGACTGTACACCTGTGAGCTTTATCCATTATCCCACCTGTGGGAACTAGCTTTAATCCATCACTAACTTGAAAGCTGCTCGTTTGCTTAAGTAGTTGAAGTTTTCGTCTCAACACTTTCTGCCTTCCAGATTTCAGACTAATCAGCAGCACTTCAAAGAAACAGCTGAGCTGGTGGCATTAAAATGACCAGAGAAACAGACAAAGCTTTAGCAGGGCACAACCACTGAGAAAGAGAAACATGCCATTTAGTGTTAAAAATTATGACTGTAAGCCCACTCAATTGGGGGAAAAAAAAGAAAAATCACAATTCATTAGAAGGAAAAAACCCCTAGTATTCCCCTATACACCTGGCATATTTTGCACTTTAAGAACCACACCATATTAAAATTGTCAGTCCACTTCATGTTAATAAATGCCAAAGAATTAAAAACCGAAGACACTCAGTCTGTATTGCAAGGCAGTAAGTTTACACATCTTAGAGGAAGAAACAAAAGGGACATACAAGTGGCAGAGCCTGGAACTGGAGAGGCTGAAAAATGAGATTTTACACTGGAAGTGAACATGCAATTTTGAAAGAATTAGCAGTAATACCGGATAATACAGGTATAACAAATAAATATTTAATGTCAGGTGTTAAGGAAGAGACACTCTAAATGCAAATTTATGCTCTCTGCTCACACTCGTATGTATCCCTAATACCAACAAATAGGCAAGTTTTGTACATCCCAAAAATACAGAAGATTTAAGTACATATTGATTCTGTCCTCTACAACTCTTATCTCTACTGTGGCTCCTTTTCATGACATTTGATGCATGCTGAGGACAAACTTGCACTGAAATTGCCCACATGCAATTCGAATGTCATCTGGCCTGAGCCATGGTACTTGCTTATGAACAGCTTAAAGAGGGGATGGAGGGGAGGGGAAGGGAGAAGGTAACAGGGAGCAGTGAAGGTTTTGCCTTCTGATGAGATCTGGAGATGAATGCAACATTCTTGTAATAAAAAGAGGCCATTGAGCTCTCCTGTCAAACTTCAGCCTCAACTTCCAGGTGATGGATTAGATGGAGAACAGTCTCATTAAAATGCTCTTAGAGACAGAGGTATAAACCATTTTCTTAGCTTTAGCTGTTAACTGGCAGTCCATTTTTTACACGGAATGCTCTAAGGCCAAAAACACCAGGATCAGTTTTCAGCAACTGGATTTTACTGTGCACTTTGGGCTGGTTAAAGAGACTCCCTTAACCGTAAGTCCCCTTATACTTTGTGAGCAAGTCACTGTTCACTAGGTCAAACTTGGTGTAACCAAAGATTCTGAATTTTAAGTTCAGTTTGACAGGCTTTTCAACATTCTGAATCCATCACATCTCTTCTCAGAAACATCTCTGGCTTCGTTAGCGACTCTCCTGATGTTACAAATTTCCTAGCAGCACCATAAGGTTGGACTCAACCATATTTGTAATTCAAGTATTGTGTTATCTTAGATACTGCCTCACTCCAAAAGCCATTTCCTGACTGTAATTCATCACAGTTCAACTCAGTTTTAGAGTGTACATGTTTCTGAGCACAAGCTCCTCTACCAAAAGTGAAATGGACATCTTTTTTTTTTGCTAGATGTTTAGCAAACACTCTATTTAGCTACATTGAAATACATGGATAAGTTCCCAGAAAAAATGTGTTGACTTAGACCGCTTTGCAGTAATGGACCTGACAGTAGCAACTCCACCAATATTTGCATCCAATGGAAACCTTACCACTGAAGTTTCCATATTTCTTCCTGATCACTGGCAAGATACAGAAAGCACTTGCTGGAGAAAAAGACACAGCTAGTAGATTTTGACTTTCCATTAACAACTGTATTGAGATTTTTCAGTTATCCTGTCCTTAATCCTTTTAGTATGTGTTACTATTGATTTTGTATCACTTTAATTTGGTAATCAATGAACTAAGCCATTCTAAATCAGATACATTATAAAAGAGTGCATTTTATCAATACAATTACAAAACAGAGCTTTAATCTTAACAAGAACTGAAAAGGCTTACAGCAAATTCATCTGAAAAGACTTTCTCTCCTACCCCAGAAAATTGTATGAATTGACATTAGATTATTTTTATTGACCAAAAATTGTCTATCAGCAAATAAAATTATCTAGTTACTCAAGCGGGTACAACTGACCTCCAGCTTTTAAAATACAACTGCCCCATTTTTTGACATTATTGACTCATTTTTTCACCCCCTCTCTGCAGCTTCCTCGGTCATTTAAGATTTATTGACATCAACAAATATGCAACATCAACAAATTACAGAGGTTTCTTTCCAGTCAGTCTAAATTATTAAATTCAAGCTGCCTTGTCTTGCAGATTTTAGAAATCCAACCCATACAATCTCTCAAGTATTCCTCTTCCTCCCCACTCCCCTTTATTTTGAGAATGGCATTTTCTCCCCATTTTCTAAGAAACACTTAAGGCCACTCAAAAGCAGGCAAGCAGGGGTGATCTGTGTAAGAACACAGGTCCTCACCCTTCAGTACATATCAGAAAGTTCCCAGAGACTACAACTCCACAGGCTGGTCAGTCAGCCTAACAACAGTCTCCCAACAAAGACAGGAGTGGAAATTCCATCATTTCATCTTTTTTGAGGGCTTTGTGTGGCGTTTTGGTGCTACTTTATTAGGCCACAGAGCTTGCTGATAAGTGATATCAGTTGGGGAGCAGAGGAAGTGGTGATGGTTCACTCTGGCTCATGAAGCCCTATCTGCAGAGACATTAATCCTTCATCATGCAATCGTAACAAGTTGTGTATGCAAATTCTGAAATAAAGGCATTTCTTGGTAATACTTGAGCTTTATCAGCTTATTAAACACCATCAGGAAAAACAGATCATGGTATTCCAAACAATTCCTTGTGTACTTGCATTTCATCAGCTTGAGAAAGGTAGATACTGTAATTCCACATGACTATATCAGACAGTGCTTCCCAAACCATGCCACTGCCTCTACTCCTTATTTTATTTTCTAACCAGGACACAACCATTGTGGAGAGAAGACACAGATCACTATTTCAGAAGGAGAGTACAGAGAGCAAACTAACAAAGCTGGAGCTGGAATCCTGGTCTCCTAAACCAGCAGAAAGACACTGAAGATGAGACCTCCATTTGGAATCCTCTTTGCCTCATCAGGAGGGAGAAGACATATAAGGTATTTATTATGTTTATTCTTCAATTAACTTTTTTTTTTAAATCTAAAAATCTATAGCATCCTTAAACAGCAGAGTATGGATGGCTACCTGCCTGTCAAGCAACTTCTGCTGATGTATAGTAGTTCCCCAGTAGCAGAGGTACAATTTAAATAAGCCATCTGAGTTTATGCTTTTTATTTCCCTCATTTTTGCACTAAAGTACCAGCCATAACACTTGTGCATTCACCATGAGCTGTTCTCTCAGCGATTATTCGGCTGCAAGAGTCAACAGGTAGACTACAAGATCTACAAGGGAAGGAAATCCCTTCAAATAGCATTCCTCAGAGTTCCTCTTTCACATTTTACTTCACTCTGCAAGTTCAAAATCCTGCAATATTACTTCAGTTCACAGCTAATCTACCCTATCTGTGCAATGAATCATCAGTCTGACTATTAAATTAACAATCAAATTAATGATTAATTTATTAGGGGTTTTGTCCCACTAATTACAGAAACATATGTATCATATTATAAGGGCCCTTTTTATTGCTGCTGAGATCACCTTATTTGGTTTTAACACCGATTTTTACTCGTAAGGTTTTTTTTTATTATTACACTTTAAATCAGATATACATTCAATTCTCAATCACATGCCTACTATTTTAGCTGAATTTTAAAATTCTATAAATGGTTATGTTAGTACCCCTGACCTCCCCAGCAGAGATTTGATATTCCACAAGCTCCTTACTTAAAAATTTCACCACACACCCCTACTGCAAATAATCAACCTTCCTATTTCTTTGTCAAGTTTCTGGTTACACTTTGATGGTGGCAGACCTTGGCCTTTCTCCAGAGTCTCTCTCTCGTGGAAAGAGATCTCGTGCACAACCAAATTTAAACTTTGCTTCCCTAAGCAGTCTTTCCAGATACACATTTCTATTCAAATAACAGACAGCATCTGTTTAAGTGATCATAAGAATTGTTGCAAAAAGATGAATCGCTGAACCTAAAACTTGCCTATGATTAATACAGGTACAAGAAACCTCACAGTGGACACCCATGGAATAGCCCACTTGCCAGAGAAGTTTCTTCCTAATCCCCTTTGGTTAGCACTTTATTTGTTCCCCGTTGTATAATGGTTTTTCAATTCTTTACAAAGGCTTTACAAAGCTTTCATTTAACCTAGCATAATGTACTGTAAATGAATAATCCCTTTTCTTTCCTGATCCTGTTAATCTTTTGGCCTCGGTTACATCTCACAGCAGGGAGATGCAAATGTTAATTATGCAAGAAGTATAAGATCTGTATTTTGATTTCCATCTGTCCAATACAAGTCCAGAACAAGACACAGATAACTGAGTGCTTTCCTATCACCATGGGAACATGACTGCTAGGAACATACCAAGAACATCTCATATTGACTACCAGAAACCCCAGCCAAGTACCTTCTATCCATCAGCGCTTCCTTTATCTCCTTTGTTGATTCATATTTTTCACAAACCCCTGATTATTCTCACTGTAACTCAATCTTCCATGGGGCTGCAGAAACATTGTCTTACTCACATAACATCTCCCCCTTGTTTGCAGTATCTATGTTAATTATCTCCCCTACACAACACACATGGATGTAGAAGTAGTTGAAACATTTTATTAACATGGCACTGAAAACAACCAAAATTGACAAAGCCGTAAGGCAACCCCCTTTTCCCCTGGCCATCCATCCCATGGGGGTCACACCAGCATTCAACTCGCCCCTGGTTGGCATGATTAGATGCCCACAGAACTGGGAATCAGAAAATTAACCCTTCTGAAAAACAATTTTGGCAGTTCAGCTCCCAACCTGGATGCCTGCAGAATCAGACAGCCCAACAGAGTGAATGCCATTGAAGGGAAGGTGGGACTGAGCAGAATCAGTCTAGCTTGGTTTGAATTGTTTAAACCATAGCCTCACAATACTTCTAGATTTTATAACAAAGCAAATCTAATGACTGTCTAGCACTGAAAAAGAAAAGCTACATTTTTTTTGCTTCCCCCAAATGCACCAAAGATGGCTTTAACTCTTCCTTCACATTGCCCTCCCCGGTGCTCACCTAACCAAAGGGAGGGACAGTTGCCAGTCCAGAAGACAACTAACTTCATAAAAATCTCACAGAAAATTATTTTCCTTTCAAGTTAAAGCAGCTATGTGTGGAAACCAAAGACTGAAAGCAGACACAAGGGCAGAGGCTGAATCATGAAGGAGTGGGAAGGAAAGGAGACTGCCCTGTCCTTTCAGTGGCAGGAAACTTAGAAGGTTTGTCACAGCTTCAGCATGAGGGCAAAGAGACAGGGTACAGCAAGGTAATGGCTTAACACTGTCAAAAAGAGGCCAAACTCTACATTTGGATTTCCCACCATTTTTGGCTACACTGTGCTGGCTTTGTCACTAAAGAGTCCCTTCCAGAAGGGTATACTACTTGTCAGAACAGTAGACGACTTTCCAAGGGAAGAAGAGCAAAGGCTAGATAATGAAGCTGAAGGTAAGGAGCAAGGGGAGCTCCATTTCAGCTTCAGAGAGCTGACAAGTTGGCTTCAGCATGCTTGGAACCATAAGTTAAGTATAAATACCTCTGTTTCAGAAAGAGATGGATTGTTATACTGTAAAGTGCCTAAAAAGAGTCATACATATGTATACAGATATACACATAGAGCAGTTACTCAAGTCACCATCATTGCTGCTTTTCTCCACTCCATTAGTGACTGTACACTGTAACATTAGCTTTTCTCTTAAATAAAGCCTTCAGCTGTGGCCACCCAAGAGGCTTACACTGACAAACACACTTGCACCCTTATGTTTTCAGCTTCCTTCAAATACAAGACAATGTGCAAAATGCAATGCATCAAGCAGTAACGAAGAACAAGATGGAAACCACCATATAATAAACACATTTATTCTGGGTTGAACGAGTATCTGATACATGTAATATTCTAACAGAGGAAGTTCACAGAAAAAAAGCAGGCATAACACTGCTCAGTTTCAGTTTTCCTTAAGATCTCAATCTATTTACACACTGCCTCCTTTATCAGAACAGAAACTTCCAACAAAACATGGTGAATGGATACTGTTTTCATATTTCGGCTTAAAGCTAGCCAAAACATTTTTCCCCTTGAAACAACACAAGATACAAATGTTATTAGAACACAGATAGTGGCAATGTAATTCACTGGGCATCGAAACTACTACAGGCTCTTTTCTGAATTGTTTTCATCTTGCAATTGTCATAATTTTGAGGTTTTTTAACCAGATTATGATTAAAGCAAGAGTTTGCCCCTTTTTGGTAAGTACATCAGAGACTCCACCTACAAAAAGCTGTTCTGCACAGTCTAATTTCCAGACAAGCCAAAAATCTGTGTCACCTCAGAACATGAATTCATGTGGCAGAGAATCCATCTTTTTGGCATGCAATTCCTTTGGAAACCATGTCTTCTAAACCAAATTCTCTGCTTCTGCACTGCTTCCAGCTCTACTCTACACCCTCAGCTTTACCAGTATGATAATTTGTACAGTGTCCCACAAACAGGGTTAAAGAATTCATAGAGATTAAAAGTAAATATACAGTTCACCATAGAAAAGACTTGTCTACCTTAAGTGCA
>VZTX01006686.1:0-35840 GCA_013400915.1 Pardalotus punctatus | reverse complement strand
TATATATATATATATTTATATATATATATAAAAGATAGATTAATGATGGATTTCTCTGATTTACCAAACTTCTGCAATAAGCATGTTTATAAATACCTCTTCTCTGCATTAATTTTCCAACAATTGATGTGTCTCATGAATTCTTTCTTTTCATGTAAACAGCAGGAGAGTTCCTTCTACCTGCCCTTCTCCTGGGGAATCCCTGAGAAACCAATCTCTTTGACACTTCCATGCTCCTGAAAAATGTAACCAACTGGACAGTGGACGGCAAAAAAAAATGACAAGAGATAGAATTAACAGTCAGCATAACCTAATAATCTTAATGTTCTTTGAAAAACAGGATTAAACACCCCCCTGCCCAAAAAATCCTGCTGGCCTCTGAGGTTTAATAAAGCTCAGAGACTTTCTGTATAAAAACCTAATTTAGAGCTTCTAAACAGGTTAACAAACAACAAAAACATATTACCAAAGAAAGAAATAGGCCCTCTTGTCAGTACATCATCTTTTTCCCTGCCACCTAGAAAGTATGTAAAGGTATATTTACTCTTCTCTTAAATATCTCTTTCTGTTCTCTTCCACTCTGTAACACGCTGTGTATTTATTTCATAGCCTCTCACCCTTAACTTGAGGGACAGGCTATTCTCTTAAATCCACCTTATTAGCTTCACAAATGCATGGTACACCAAGGTCAAGGTATAAGGCAAAAAATCCTAGGGCTCAAAGCAGGCACAAAGAGTGGAAATGCTTGAAATAAGGACTGAAACAGTACATGCTGTAGGAGGGCATGCCTCAAAGAGCAAGATTCACACAAAGGGGAAAAGAAAATGTTGCGCTCCAATTTAATCAAAATCCACTGGACACAACAGCTGACTCTGCAGCCCTGGTGACCTGAAGAGTAATTTTATTAGTTATACGGAAATATCCATTTTCAAGTTCCAACTGCTGCTCGTCTCCACTTCCCCACCTTGCCCATGAAGAGAAAATTCACACAAGCGGCATTTTTACATGTTCCTCCTCAAGGAACTCTCCAAAATAGAATAAGATATTTCCCTTCCTTTATTTGAAACAATACGCTTTTTAAATAGCACATGCTGAAAAGCAAAAGATTAATTTTAACTTTAAAGCAGCACTGGCACTTGGAACTTCTACGCAAATCAGACAAGCTCAAAACATCTGAAAAAACAATACTGGAAATGTCAGCACACGTATTTTCTTAAAAACCAGATTTTAGTACAGTTTACAAAAATTTATAGCAGGCACAGAGTAGGCAAAGCTGTCCCAGTAATGCTTTAAGTATCTGCTGAACAACAGTTCAGTTGTGTTCCATTTTCACCAGAAAAAATACAATTGTTATCTCTGAGAGCAGACTACAACACATTACATCGCATATTTTACGCACTGATAAACGTTAAAAAACATTTCTGTTATTTTAATAGCATTCTGCCATTTCTATACTTTTAGCTTGTGTCTTAAGTCATGGTTTCCCTAGGAAGAAAAACAAGAATAAAAAAGTGATGCTGCTTTCTTGTTTAATACCTCAATAGGTTCTGACTACCTGCAAGCCCTATTAACTTTCCTTGGCCACTGACCAGTAAAGCTGTTGAGCAGCAGGGGCACCTCACAGCTGACTGTAACCAAAGCAATACAAACACTGTATAATACAAATTTGTTTTGCATTTGGAAAATTGTTTGCCATTACATGAGCTTCATTTTTACATTACGAAGAACTTCAGTTCTACAGCTATGAATGGCATAAATCACTATGCCAGCCAGAAAGCCCTTGATTTCTTAAAAATTCAACATGAAAAAAAAATTAAAATGAACGCTTAGAGCTCTCCTGGTCTTAATGAAAACATTGTAACAGGAAACAATATGATTACTCATACAGTAAGGCAACATTTTCTCCCTGAAACACAAGAGAACTGAGTGCCGCAGCCTTCACTAGATTAATTATTTTTCTACACTTGCCTTGTGCAAACTCCAGCTTGCTTTGAACCCAAGACCTTTATGGCTCAGGTCCCAGGAGATGCTGAGAAGGTGTTCTCAGCGGAGCAAACTTTTCCAGAGAAATCACATTCTGATTCAAGAGAATTCATTTATTTTGGCCTTTGGGGGAACACTGCAGGTCCCATGTATTTGTTCAAGTCTTTACCTAGCGAGAGCAGAATCCCTTCCAGGCTTTGTCAGGTTCATGCTGATCTTGCAACATCTGGCTGTGTACAGCCACACTGTTCACATATTTTTAATTCTGTACATCCAAGTAATTTTAACCCAATCTTTCAAAGAACATTGTTTTCCCGGACCTTTAAAACAGGCATTGAAGAGAAACCTTCAAGTAAATCTGAGTCAGTAACACACAGTTAAAATATAAGGTGTTGAACAACAAAGAAACAGTTGATTGGTATTAAACAAGCAAATACAACCAGAAAGTTACAGTAAGATAAAGCTTAGGAGATGGGAGTGAAATGCTGCGTAGACGTATGAACCATTTCTAATCCTGAGAATAAGATCACAAGATAGGAAAGGCATTTTAAGTGGTACAAACCTAACTTTTATACATAAAAAATATGAAATATTATTTTCCAGGAATTTTTTTTTTTAAGAGTAAAGTAAAAACGAACCAAAAAAAGGCTTTAGAACCAAAAAATTCATTTAAGAGCAGCTCTTCCATTCTGAACAGCCACAAACATTGCCAGCACCTACATCACGACTGCTCACATAGTTAATTCAGCGTAGCAGTCAGAAACAGCGGCGCTGAGACAGCCACAGTTCGGCAGCCCACGCTTGGCTGGAAGGAAATTTTTCCTGAAGACAGATGCCACCCGGAGGAACCAAACCAGAAAAACAATCGGCTGCCTGACCAGAAGCGAGGCAAGGAGAGATTGGAACTGCGAGTGTCTCTGCTCCCAAAACTCCCGGCCTGTGTCCGCAGGACAAGCCCGCACAGCCAACAGCAGCACAATTTTCCTGAGGAAGACAAAGCAAACCAGCACTCCGGCTACGAGGCAAGCAAAAGGAAAAGCAGACTGGCCTCTCAGAAAGGGCTTCTGTGCTTCTCCTAATGGCAAGCACAACCACAGACACCACTTCTCAGCTGCTGAGGAGCACACGAGTGTTCAGTGTGCACTCCTAAAACAGATGATTTTTCTCACTATTTTTTAAAGTGGATTATCAGCAGCCATTCCCTGTTCAGGAAACCTGTGTTCTTTCAGCTGAGAAAATCACGGCTTCAGAGAAAAAGAACTGCTCGAGCCATGCCCATAACTCCCACAGAGAGCTGAGTGCTCAGACTCAACAGCTGATAAGCAGCCACACACATGACAGCTTCATTTCCTTTCTACTTTCTTAAACTCCATGTTAATTCACATCGGGACATGTAGATCTATCTGGAACAGTAATTAGTTCTGTTAATTAAGCTCTCCAAGTATGGATACAGAAGACATCCACGAGACTTTAATGTAAAATTGCATATTGCAGGGCTATTCTCCTCCAGTGTGGGTACTCTGCCCAGAAACACAATCTGGGAGCAGAGTGCTTAATCCTAGATGGCGAATTTCACACAGCAGCTCCAAAGCGAAAAAGCCATTTATACAACTCTCTAGACCTCACCAAGAACACTGACAGTTGCCTCAACACAGTATTACAATATATGCTCGTATAAATTTGTAGGTAGCTCAGAAAAATATCAGGGGGATGATCCCTAAATATAAACCACAGAGAACAGGTAAGTGTAGATACCTCACATTTCTCTAGGTAACAGCTT
Source organism: Pardalotus punctatus (assembly GCA_013400915.1). Taxonomy (NCBI): domain Eukaryota; kingdom Metazoa; phylum Chordata; class Aves; order Passeriformes; family Pardalotidae; genus Pardalotus; species Pardalotus punctatus. The sequence continues at coordinate 32,077 of VZTX01006686.1, read as the reverse complement.
AGGGCTACATTTTATGAAGTCCTCCATATCTAAAATCTTCACCTGGGAATGGATCTTCCTGAACTCAAATGCTATACACATATCCAAAAAACAATGCAACAGACTCCTTATCCAGAAATGACACGCGAAAAAAAAGGCCAAGTCTCCAGCACCACAAGTTATAGTGTATCAATAACCTGTGTTGTCTGCTTCCAGCTGTACAGAATAATTTAGAATTATTTAAATTGGTTTTGCTCTTAATAAAAGCAGATTATAGTCAGAAAGATGTTGACTTTTCTATACATGGACAGTTCCTGTATGTCCTTCAGAGCCAGTGGTTACCACAATGTCACCTGTTGTACGTAAATTCTTGTGTCCTCTTTTCTAGTGGCCAGTCAGGGAAGGCCACACCATCATACAAAACAGACAGCTTGTCACTTCCTAAACCACTACAGCCTGAAAAATTCACCCACCAAAACAGAGTCTTTACTGAATGTGGCTGAATGGACTTTGCTACACCAATTTCTAATTTATTTAACGTTTTGTTTAGCCCCTAGAAAAGAAAATGTCAGCATGTGAAACCTCCTCTCGCAGAGGAAGGGTAATAAACTTTGAAAGTTTTACTCAGTGCTCAAAATTCAATATGCAACACTATCTTTTTTGCACAAGTTTACATTTTATGTTGCTGCACGAAAAAAATAAAAGGAACAAGCAAGGTAAACATAATAAGAATAATCTCCTTATTATAACCTAAAGCAAGATAGTAAAAAAGAGCACATTCCAGTGGCAGAAAACTCAGAATTCCAGCTACAGTCAGAAGTGCAAGGAGTCTTGCTTACTGTTGTCTGCAAATAAAAGGACAGAAGAGCAGAAAATTTTATTTACCTCAAGAGACTTTACACTTTATGTGATGAAGATGAGAGTAGTTACACAGCTTCAAGGCTCTACTAAGAATCTAATAAGAAATATTAGCCCTTTGGGAAGAAACAGATGATGTACTGAACCCCTTATCCTGGAGTGACACTGGGAATATGACTATTCAATGACTACAATAACCAACCTCACATTTCAGAGCACTGCTAAGCAAGCCTTTCCTCAATGTCTAAGAACTCAAAATTAAGACAAACCTGAGAAAATTCCAGCAGCAGTAGTGCCAAAGAAATAAAATCATTCTGAAGACATCATCATTTCTTTAAAATGTTCAGCTTATTTCAAGAGTAGCAATCAAAGTATTTTCCATTGTGCAGTGTTTCCAAGGCACTAGGTACTATTCTTAAAAATTTGCAGTTCCTATGAAAGAAAGGAACAGAGTTTTGAATAATTAAAACTAACCCTCTTGCTAACACATTCTTTCATTACTTATTTCAACAAGTCTTCAATGGAAGCTGCCAAGTCTTTATTTCTACTGTGTCACTGGTTCTAATAAAGTAATTGTCAAATAAAACTCAAAATTTAGCCTGTAAGTCTGTTTTGTGCAGACATACAACTGAAAATTCCCAGCATTCTCTTTTGGGGATATATTACATATTTTAAAGACAAAGTCTAAGGAAGAATATAATCTGATAGAAGTTTTAAAAAGTTACCTACAAGATGTTCCTGGGAAAATCATTCTACCCTTGCTAAAACAAATACTCAGAAGCTGACACTTACTATTTATTGTGTTGGTAAAGCTGATTTATATTTTAGTTCCTATTCATTCTTATAGAAATTCCGAGTAATATTAAAATGATGTTAGCATTTAAATTGCATTATATCAGTGTCTTCTCCCAGGAAACCAGTGCCAGGACCAAGGGACACAGCCTTAAGCTGCACCAGGAGAAGTTCAGACTGGAAGAAGTTCTTCACAGAAAGAATGACTGGGCATGGGAATGGTCTCCCCATGGAGGTGCTGGAGTCACCATCCCTGGAGGTGTTTAAGAAAAGACTCTATGTGGCACCCAGCGCCATGGTAGTATTATGTCATAGGCTGAACTGGATGATCTCAAAGGTCTTTTCCAACCTTGTTAATTCTGTGATCCTGCATGACACAGACCCACCTACTGCAAAAAGTCTTCCTCTTACTCTGCCCAACACGGAGCCTTTGAGTCCAGTGGCTGACAGACTTGTCCCAATTCCCCACAAAAGCATTCCTGTGCTCTTAGACAGCACAAACCAACCGCTGCTGTGGCTAAACCGTGGATGTGGCAGCTGCGAGACTCTGCTCAACTTCCAGCAGCAGCTGCGCCCATCCTGGCACAGCCCAGTCCTGCATTTGCCGCTCAGGACCAGGGTGAGGATCTGCTCTGACCTGTGCCCGGAACCGTGCCCACAGACAGAGGGGAGGGGAGGGTCCGGCGCAGATTTGTGAGGCTGGGGAAGATGAGGGCAGGTACAGCTCCACAGAGCAAGAGGACATAGGTTAAACGACAACGGGAGAGGCTACATGACAAATGGGGCATGGCCAGAGGGAGGGGGAAGGTAGAACAAAGGTTCATCTTCCATACTCAGGCAGCTGTAGCCATTGCCATTAATCACAGCATCCACATCCAGCACAAGCACATGCACCACTGCTACCTATGGGGCATTCTACCAGAACACCTGAAGTTGCAGATGCCACTTGAGACGACCCATTCTTGCATAAAATATGAATCAAGATATGCCAACTGCATACTGGAAGTTCAGTAAGTGCCAGCATCACCTCCCCCTACACAGCACAGCAGGAAGCTAAGTAGGCCAATTACAAGGGGATGGGGAAGCAAATTTAATTCCTTTGCAGAGATGTGTATGTAAAACCTTGCTCACACAGAGTGAGGAAAAATTTGACTGATTACAATCAATAATTTATTATGCAACATGATCAACATGGGGAAAAAAAATAAAAGAAGCTTTAAAAAAAAAAAAAATCCATCTTGCCATGAAAAGTCAGATTTCAAGGTGGATTTTCCTTGCCTTGTAATCTACAAAATAGACTGATAAGAGTCATTGTTATTTCTTTAAGTAGCCTTGCTGACATTTTCTCTGGGATTACTATGTTCATAACAGTAGATGCTCATAAAAGCACGTACTCCAGGAGGTGAAGTGGCAGCATTAAGAAGCAGTGCCAAAAATAAAAACAGTTACATGTTCTGTTAATCATTACATATTAAATTGTGTTACACAACCTAATGAAACTACTTCATGTCACTGAAAATGCAGAAGATGAAAGCAAGTAAAAATATCAGAAACAAATAGGTATCTCTGAAAATAATTTATTTGGGAAGAACATAATTTCAAATTCCAATAAATACTTGTATACTTCATAATTTCCAGACAACTTCAGCACAAATTATGCTATCCCACATCAATTATTTTCACCTTTCAGGACTCTGCCATAAAAAGCAACTCACCAAAAGATGTCTTTGAAACTATTAGCAAATTTCGTCATTCAAGTACTAAAAAGTTTCATTGCAATTTTAGGTTCAAGGTAGCATTTTACACTGGTTCCAGTTTTTTATATGCATGCATGCATTTCAGTGCTATTTTTAAACTTCTCTTCAGTAGGAAGGGCCTGACTGATTTATTTTTAAAAGGCGTGCACTGCAAAGTTCACATTTTAAAATCTACCTAAGTCTGAACCTTAGCTGGTACCTTTACACCAGAACTCTGAAACAGAGAGCTGTCCAAACCAACGAAAAATAAATAATCAAGAAGGCTTAGGAGAAGATTTCTATACTTTTCTCGTAATTCTGATTTAGCCCTATTGCCTTGTTTGTTTATGAAAACAAACAGGAAGAAATTATGGACTTCCCTGGGAAATACAAGTGTAACTGGGGCAAAGAGGCAACACGTTGAAAAGAAAACATCTGTATTTCCTTCCCATTCGCTTCCACCTGAAATAAATTCTTTGGCTGCAGTTTGTCTTCTTTTCTGGAAGCATTTACACAGTATCTAATGCTATCCACCACCATGACTACCCCTGGGGCTTTTATGAGGGTGGGAACAATCAGTATAAGAATTACTAGGGACATCAAAGAGACAAAACATTTATTGAAGGGGGAAGAGGAAGAGAGAGTGTGAGGTAACGAGGGTCCTACTGTATTTACCTTATGTGCCAAGCATGTGGACAGCAATAAAAACCATGTAGGGAGCAATTTTGGTCAGAGAAAGAACACGGCAGCCTAATGGGAGGCCTTTGTTCTTCAAAAGGGTCTCCTTTTCCCCTTTTGTGCTTCACTTAATTCATGGCATCTGAGCTGCTCTTGAACTTGACAGACAGAGAGGAGGAGGGGGGAGAGATGGAGAAAGGGGGAGACAGACACAAAGAAAGAAAAAAGAAAAAAGGACTTCAAAGAGTTTTCCTTTGAAAATTCAGTTGTGCTGTATGCATTGCTGAAGGTTTTAGATTCAAAAAAAAGGGCAAAAAACATTTCATATAATTTCATCATGGGGATAAATTGTCCAGCGCTCTTATTAAGAAGGCTAGAAGAAAAGAACGGAACAAAAATTTTAAAAAATAAATCTATCGGAACTAAGGAATATAAATAAAATAGAATTACTCCCCTGGGTGCTTTCTATTTATTTTCATGTTAAATCTTATTCTCAGTGGATCCCAATACATTTATCAAAATCTTATCAAAACCATCTGGTTTCCAGCAGTCACCTGAAAGGCATCCATTCGGCACGGAGCCCATCAGAATTCCCGGCACAGCGGCGGCGGGGCCAGCGCCATCTGCGGGGCTGCGCCCGAGCCGTGCCCGCAGCGCCCGAGCCGTGCCCGCAGCGCCCGAGCCGTGCCCGCAGCGCCCGGGAACCGAGAGCTTCCCGCTCCTCCAAGGATGCGAGAGCTTCCCGCTCCTCCAAGGATGCGGGATCTGCATTTGCTCAGCTGCAGACAAAACATTCGGCTCCAGCCGAGGCTCCCAACTTGGGTCCCTCCTCTCGCAATGGCTCCCGGAGCTCACCCACAGCAGATGATATGAGCTCCTCTAATATATTCGGCTTCTCACCCCCTTTTAAATATCCATGCCATAGGCAGTATTTATATGAAATAATTCATAACTGCAGACTGTGCTTCTCTCAAGCGTTTTTTGTCCTCTAGACCACTTCCTCCCCTTGATACTGTGCATCAACTACTTCCACGTAATTTATATATTCCTTTGTGGGTTTTTACGTGTGATGTATATGCTGAAAATGTTTGCTGATAGTATTTGTAATAAAGCATGAGATTGGAAAATGTACAGATTTGTGTCAATACCACAATAAATTATTAATAGTTAATAGTTTTAACTTAATTCAATAATAGATTTTTAATGCATAATGATCTTAAGTTGTCCCTTAGCAACAATTAACCTATCTCCATCCTGATTTACATCTCCTGACAACCATCAGCATCCACCTAGAGCACGCTATTTCCAGAGTGCAGAAAGGAACATTAAATCCATAATCTAACTTTGCTGGCTGATAATGCTCCACTGATATTCTGAGGACAAATCTTTTCTTCATCTGAACAAAAACAGTACCCAAACCAGAAAGTTTTAAATTAATTCTCTAACTTAAAACATTTCTCTTCCCTTTCCAAACAGGGATATAAAGTACACTCAGTTTTAAGGATGTGGATCTTAATTAGCCTGCACAAGGTTAATTTTCTTTAACAGTCCAATGCACACTTAGACTATGAAGATTCTACCAAAAAATGCAAGGTCATAAACTGACACACAAATAGATCTCCAGCAGATTGCCACTGACACAACAGTGTTCAGTTGTTGTGGTTTTTAGGGACATTTCTGTCTCACGTTGGCAGCGTATTTATATGCTATTATACCACCTGTAAGGTAACCTGGGAAACACTGTGAAATAAAATTGGCAGAAATCTTTCTTTTTCACAGGCTCCTTTACCATGATTAAGGCCTGTGTTTCTGAAGTAATTAAGTGGGTTTTGTTTGGGTTTTTTAATAAGAAACTGGGAAAGTTCTACTAGGAAGGATTACAGAACCTGCAACTATTACACCACTTTCACAAAACAGACCGAATGTATTTCAGATTATAAATACTGAGAAGAAGCAAAAAAAGATGGAAATAGAGAACTTACAGAGCAAAAAATTGATCTGTTTTGTGCACGGAAGTGTCTTTGAGTATTAATTAAATTTATAAAACATAATATTGTCAGTTTGAATACTGACAATGTTACAGCCATATGAAGCAGACAGCAGTGGAATGCTGCTNGAAAAAAATTGATCTGTTTTGTGCACGGAAGTGTCTTTGAGTATTAATTAAATTTATAAAACATAATATTGTCAGTTTGAATACTGACAATGTTACAGCCATATGAAGCAGACAGCAGTGGAATGCTGCTGAGGTACCAACTGTAGAAATGTAAAATACTTGAGACCACCACTAACATAACTTTGCATAAAATAGTTGAATTCAAATATTCTACTCCCTTCTCATGGAACACCCACCTGAACAGAAATGCAGACACAAGTCCCTGGTAATACTGGACAGCACTTAAGCTCCTACAGCTGGCAAAGCAAATATATTAATGACTATGAAGGCTTACAGCTGCTTAGAAGAATTCTCTCTTTTTTAACTTGCACAGAAACTTGATAAAATTACTTATATTTTGCCAAAGCCCAGAGCTTTGACCACCTTAACGTCTCATTCTGCGAACGCTGGCTTGAATGCTAAATTTTCATATATTATGTTTGACCACAGCACATCTTCGGGACATTTTTAAGGATAGATTTATTGATGTTAATTCTTCCATGCCTGTAACACAAGTCCATCTTATTGTCTTCTCTGAGCATTCCTACAATCCCTCTCCTGCCCCAGCCCAGCTTCATGGAATTTACAGAAAAAGTACATCTGCCTTTTTGACAGATTTCTCAAAATCAACCAAAAGATTAGAAAGCTCATCAGGGAACAGGAAACAAAGACACACCAAGACCTGAGAAGCAAAATTAAAAATTAATAGTTTCCTGTAAAAAGAGATTAAATTTGTACAAAACCATTCTTCTGGCTTAAGCTTAAGAGTTCCAACACCTGACTTCTGACAATTCTCAACCAAAAGAAAGATGAAAAAACTACTTTTAGGCAGCAGCAGATTTCAAGTACATGGAAAGAAAATACCAAATACTAGGGAAGCAACACTTATCATGACTGACTTTAGAGTCAAACCACTCCTTCTGTAGACAGATCCTGAATCATTTTATCACATGCACACAGGAGAACAAGGTGTTAAGCACAGCTTCTCAAGACTTCTACAGTACAGCTATCCCTTAATATTTGGGTTAACAAGCAGAGTATAGTCATATACCACATCTGAACCAGTCATCAAGAAATAGTTCAGAAAGCAACCCAAATAAAATATACTGCATTAATCCGGCATACAGATCACAAAGGAGAAGTCATTCATCCTCACACTGACTGCAGGCAGCAGCTGTATTATTTTAAAGTTAAAAAGAAATCTCATCTGTTTATTTTGCTAGTGCAGCTCCCAGGCATAAGCTCACTTAGCTTTCAGACAAGGAATATGTATATTGCATAAATAGCTTTCATATAGTCTTCCTTCTCCTGTGATGCACACAGTAATCACCTGTCTACTTAGAGGCTTTCTATTCCAGAAGTCACTATGTAGATTATATATTCTATCTCAGACTACTTACTTCCCTTAATTGTGCCTGTCCACTGGGAATACTTCAGAGAATCTCTCCAGAAATGTTGCCATGCTACCAAAAACAGGTAATTGCTCTCACTTTTTTATTTTACTTGAAGATACATCAGATTTCAGGGCCATACTAGACCCACAGTAAGAAGCAAAAATAAACTTTATAATAATCACAACAGTAATCATCATCATCCCTCCACATTCTCATCCTCTTTTTACTTTTCTGACATTCTTCCCTAATTCCCACTAAGCTCCATTTCCTATAGGTGTCTGTAGAAAAAGCAAAACTACAAAATCAATCCAGAACCGAAAGCAATCGGGCAAAAGCATTTCTTGGTTGCAAAGAGACTTTGCAGATCACTTCTTTAAATAGAACCTCATGCAGACCAGAAACAGCACCATGCTAAACTGAAGTACAAATGGGTTATTACACAAAGTTCCTGAGTTTCCATCCTCCCTTGGTCTCTCTACACTTGACATCCAAGTGGCAGCAGGATTTTGCCTAGCAGAAGCCTGGTGGTGGGTGGGTGGCAATTCAAACAACAGGAATACCAGAAAGGCATGGAAACATGAGATTCTCCCTGTTCAGCTCAGCAGCAACTCACTCTTGTGTCAGTACAGAAAAAAGCAAATCAAATCACACCACACAGAGCTGGCCATCACATTGGTGCCACACTTCCCCAAAACAGGTAGGCCAGGGTGTGAACTGGCTGCACCAAGAGGAAGAGACGAGATTATCCCAAAGAGGAAATGCTCTCTCACTGCTTGCCTCTGTCAGGTACTTATGTGGCATCAGGAGAATCAGGTCCCCCACCTGATACACTGAAAAATCAACCTGGAAATGAGGGACAGATTTTCACTCAATTAACAAATTAAACAGCTATATCTTAATTGTTTAATTACAAAACAAAACATTTGGGAGGAAAGGTATAAAAACTAACAAAGAGGCAAGGGGATCCGTTTCATCGGGCTCAGATATCAGATAAACCAACATGAAACTGCACTAGACATAACTTTTCTGCAGGATGTAAAAGCCAGTGTGATTATAGGAGCCATAGTAAAACCCATCCTCAAAAATGAGCATCAAGAGGAAAAAAATGCAACACCATCATCAAAGTCCAAAATACAAACCCCTCAACTTGGTTGGTACAAGACCCTTTAACTCGACAAATTCTGTCCCTGACACTGAATTAGCAGGTCCTAAATGATCATGAGGTTGTGCAGCAATATTAAACCACTTCAGTTATCTTAGTTCAGAAGTCACCATAAAACCAGTGTGGTCGAACAAGAGCTCAAAAACTATTGCCACCGTTACAAGAATGTCTCTTAAAGAAGAAAATGCTGTCCAGGCAGCTCAGCTTTTCTTGTATGAATACTCTTACCCTGAGACAGACTTGCTACTGACACCGGGGAAGTAGAAAAACACTGTGCAGTTGCTGTATGAGTTTTCCCTAAGCCAACACTGCCACACATCCTCAGATTTGTGAGCTGTAAGCCCGCCCTTTTATTTGGCCTCTGCATCCTTCTCTCAACAGCAGCTGGGGCTGCTGAAAAAAGAGAAGCTATTGTTTGAATGATGGAGATTGACACACTACTGCTTACACTTATAAAGAAATGGATAGAGATTGTCCCCCAAATAAGTAAGGTTTGGTCCATACAGAGTACAACTTGTGAAGTAGTATCACGCTCTGACAAGGAGTTTGTGCAAGTGACAAGTAACACAGAGAATAGACATTTTCAGGTCCCCGGAGGTTGCTAGACAGAGCTTAAAGATTAACTAGCCAAAAAGAAGAGATAAAAGAATATAAAGGTATGCACATGGGATGATAAACATAGCTGGAACCGCTGGATAAAAAGATAATGATGAATACAGCAGGATTTTTGGCAAGTTTTGTAACAAGAAGCAACAGCACATGCCCAAAGAATAAGTTCAAGGAAAGGTCACTTTTAATATTGAAGCAGTCAGTGAGGTCAACCACCAGAAACCGCTGTAGATGACCCTCCAGGACCATAAAAAGACTTTCCATAGGAGGTAGATGCATGGAAATTAGTTCTAGGAAAAAATTATGTTTATGTAGTAGCTAGGAAGTACGTTGTGATGAGTGTGCTTGATCAGGATGGAATAAATACCCTGTTGTAAAGTCTCACCACACACAGGTGATTAGAGGTGATCTCCTCTGGGTGTGTCCACAATAAAGAGTGCCCTGATGGAATAAATACCCTGTTGTAAAGTCTCACCACACACAGGTGATTAGAGGTGATCTCCTCTGGGTGTGTCCACAATAAAGAGTGCCCTCTTTCTAATACTTCAAATTGTGTTAGAAAGCTTATTTCCTGGCCAATTTTGCTATCACAAGCTTCCCAAATCTGGTAAGGCAGAAAAACAAGGATCCACAGCCTTATCACAGCCAAACAAAGCTTATGAAAACAGTAGTTCTGAGACCTATGGCTTCTTCAGTTAACTGGTGCTGTAACAACTGTGTATTGCTTTACCACGTATTGATAACACCACATTCTATCTTTTGCACCAGCAGAACATTATCTCCCCCATTTCTTGTCTAAAACTACCAGAAGAGTCTACCTCTTGCCTTGGCACAACACAACTTCCATGGCAACTGAAAACACCCATCATGCTTCATTTACTGAAGCTGGGAGACTCATAAAGGAAACCAGAGTAGAGGAAACAACTTTCCTCATGACAAGGCTTTGGACACCATACACTCATGGGTTTTAAACAAAGATTGGCTCACTCCCTCTCCATGTATTCAACTTTTATTTTACTATACTGAAATGCCAATAGCAAACATTTGACATCACCTTCATTTTAACAGTAACTGATTAAGATATCACACATCCGTGGTTACTGCTTCATCACAGCAGCAGTTCATACCATGTCACTGAGAAAGAGCATTCCTCAAGTCCTTCTTACAATTACTTACCTTCTTCAGAGCGCTGTCAGTGACTCCTCACTCAGCTGTCCCCATGTATTAGTAACTGATTTGGGTTAATAATGAAGGCTGCTTTTAGAAGAGCATTCACTACTAATTCAATCAGAAAAGCATGCTGCTACAATAGTTTTCTACCTGTATGGCTTTTCCTTTTCAGGATTCTGATGTAACAGAGCCAAACCTTTCTTAGTAGCCATACTTCTCTATTCTTACTAATTCTTATTTTTGAGAATTCAAAAGAAATGTTTTTTCATGGGTGCTAGATTACTACATCTATGATTTTCTTAAGTGTTAGTGAGCTCTAAAATATCCATGAGAGCTATCCAAAGCTAACCAAATAACACAATGCAGATATTTGACAGCAATCAGAAGACTACAGCCTGAACAGACAGTGCCAAACAAGCCAACTGCTGCAAACGGTTATTGTAGCTTGAATAACGCTCTGTAAAAACTACAGATTGAATATTGAATAACATAAAACAGACAGGATTTCAAGGAAAAAGAACCTGAATCTGAAAATTGCAATCAAGACACTTGCTATTTCTCGGGCAGGAAAAGCAAAAGAACATACCTTTGTGTGTAGAGCCATATCTGGACCGAAGTATCTTTTATCAGTGGGACAACACTGGGGATTACTTACTCAAGCAATACTTAAATGAAACATTAGGGGAAGAAGGGAATACATATTTTACTCAATGGTCACAAAACACATCCCAAATGTTAAAACTTCAAGCACCCCACAAGGCAGATTATTTAATATTTTCTATTTATTTTATTATAGAGAAGTTTGCGACTTTTCTCTCATTTACTTCAACAACACTTGGCATTTACAAGCAGGCAAATCTCTATTTAATTTAATGGTTTCTCTTTGTTTGATGTCTCGTTTGTGTTTCTTTAACTTGAAAGAAGTGAAAACAAATCAAAACCCTGTGACTTGAGAAACTGAGGAACATGTAAGCAAGAAACTTGCTTAAAATACCATTTGGAGGCAGTATAAACCAGTGAAAAATCTCTCAAGTCCTAACCTCAGTTGTCTGAATTTACTCACATTAGCATATTGAAAGGCAGCATGCTAATATTTTACTTGGCAATCAACCCCTATTTTAAGGATTTTATTTCATTTTATGTTTGGCTTTGCTATGGTACCTAAAAGTTTCCCTGTCTCTGTCAAGATATTGCAAACCATTTCTTTTACTAAATATTCTGTATCTTATTTCTTTGCTCCTCAGTTAACAGCATGGTAGTTGAACTGGTTTTCCTATCTCACAACATCCAAAACCTTAAATAGCAAGTACATTATGGATATGAGACATATTTAGCTGGATATGCGCAAAGCAAACGCACACGACCTTAATGGAGGGAAGGAACAGCAACACCTCAGGGCAGAATTATGTTCAAGGGAAACAGGGAAGATCTGCTAGTACTTATGAAACAACACCCCTCAAGGAATTGCAGTTGAGACAAAAGAATCCCTAACCAACAATAAAATTAAAATTTGGTGATGGTGCCAAGAGTTGCAATGATCCTGCAATAGGCAGCGCCTCTCACTGCTGGCTCGAAGATCAAAGCTCAGAAACCTGGAAGTCTCTCATTTGAAAAGCAGAAAGACAATGCTAAGACCTTTGGTTTACTATGCTTCTTTGAAAGGCTGAACTTTTCAGCAAATTTCTTATTTGAAAAAGATAACATCCAGCCTATTTTCCTGGCTAGAACTGCTGTACAGTGCAACAAAGGAGTTTCTAAATATCCCTATTCATCCCTCCACCAGTTCTTATTCTCTCATCCTTACAGATCTTCAAGTTTTACCAGAATCCTGATGAATGGACATGCTGTGCCCCAAGATCTACATGTAAAAATGAGTTCTTAACTATGACTGAATTATAATGGCATGAATTATATGACTGAATTATAATAGCATTCCTAGACTCTCTGTTGCTGTCATGATGCCATTAAATTAATTAGAGCTACTACAGCTCGAAATACTTTCTCCTTTTACATGAAGAGCAAGTGTGGTACTCCCCATTTTTGCCAGATTAGACCCATTCATAGCATGGTGCTGAAGAAAGCCAAAGCTGATCCTAAATTTCATAATGACAAGATCCTATTCTGAAATGAAATAAAGTAATTGAAACTATTGCTACTTCATAAGAGTCTTTACCTTGTCACGTAACTTCCTCTCAGCTGTTGTTAAACAGCACAATTAATAAGATATTTGATGTATAAAGGCAAGCAGTCTTTCTGTGAAACAGCTAAAACTCCATCAAATGAAAGAGGAGTTCAGAGAGAGTCCTCAATTCTCTGCACTTGAGGATCACGGATTACAGTAGCCTTGAGACAGAACAGAAGGCACCAAGAGCTGGCTTCTCAGGAAGAAAGCCTGGAAGAGCCATATAACTCCTGAGTATTTGTCCATTCAGTTTTACCTTGAATTAAAGCACAGCCTACTGATAAGACTCCTCTAACAGGCAGAGCACGTCCTTGCAGCACTAATTTCACACCCAAGACTTCAGGAAGGCAAAGGGTGCCTTCAAATTGCTACTCAATTGAAAAGTCATCCAACTGCCATCATCTGAAAACACAGGGAAGGCATTTCCAAGTAGCTATTTTAAATATCAGAATACCTAATTTTGCTGCAAAGGCCTACAAAAATCTGTTTCTACTACAAATGCAAGTTCTGGCACTCAACTGCAGCTTTGCACAGTGCTGCCAGTTTACAGACACAACTTGTAATGCATTTACAGACTCTCTATTCCTACAGGGACATTCTAAGGGCAAAAAAACTTCCTTGCTAGAACACTATAACTATAAAATAGGCTTTTATTACTGTAAACTTGGACTATCTTCTGAGATCAAACAGTGATAGAAGTTTGTATGCCAAACATTTGTTTCTGCTCACTGGAAGCATCAGTGCTACACAAAGGAGCCTGAATAACAGTTTCCCCCCCACGCTTGAGTCTCTAAGAGTACTAAATATCCTTCTCTGACCAACCTGTGTCTGCAGAACTCACACGTGTGTCTAGAAATCACACCCGATTAGTATGCAGCTTCCTGTCCCAATTCCCACTTCAAAACACTTTTTACTCAGTTATAGGTAAAATGCACATCAGTGCTGCTGCTCAAAGTCATCAAAACCACTGGCTTTAGGAAAATGAAACTATTTAAATGAAAGCCATCATCTGCCTCAACCATTCAACTGCATAAAAATCAAGAGCTGCCTAGCAGAAGTGTTATATCTCAGTGTTGTCCAAGTAGACCCCAACAAAGCCTAGGAAGTCATTCCAGCTGGGATAAATGTATCCTGGAGCAGGAAAAAAAGCTCTTATGACCACTGAGCAAGGTCAGAAGTCAGTCACTTCAGGTAGCACAGTATTTCATCTATGATCTGGCAAGCCTGGATGGGGAAGGACTTCCTCATTTATCTCTTGGGGGTTTGGGGATGAAGAGAGGAAAAAAAAAATTATTGATGCTTCTTGGAAAAACATTTTCACAGAAAAAGAAAAGGAGCCCACACCAAAATATTCGAAATATTATTTAAATGTGATTAATCCCACCCTGACTGCCAAGAGAAAACAGAAATTGGAGCCCAGAAATACATGCCTCACTCAAGTTTTTATTCACAAGATGGGGTAGAGTGCCCTTGTGCAGACACTACTCTGTCCTAAGCACCCTGAAACCACTTGGCATGGCTTTATTTTTGCTTTCAATTTACTTGGGCTTCAGAAAAAAATCCCCAAGAAATAAAAGAAAGAATTTCTCTAAAAAGATCATTAAAATTAATTGACCAAAAATAAGGTGAGACATGATGAAAAAAAAAAGAGCAGAACAGAACAGAATCAGAGATTGTGTCAACCGAACTAATTCTGCGTCACAGAGGACAAACCTCAGAGCAAAGACATCAGAGGAGGAATTACATTTCTAGGATAAAGATGAGGGGTGAACATGAGAGAAAAATGAGAGGAGAACTGTGTAAGGTTGCACTTATACAAGCCCAAAAAAAAATCCACCTCTATTCTTTCCCTTCTGAAAGGCCATAAAGAATAATACTCCAGCTGTTAATTTTAAGATGGCTTTGCTTTCTTTTTTCTTTTTGGAACTTGAAAAGTGATTTCAAACCAGTTCTTACTGTTTCCTCCCCTCATTAGAAAATTCTGATCACACAACTAAAAGCACTGACACCTGGTTGAACTGAACTGTTTGCCAGTGTTACAGCAGGAAAAAAAGAGGAGGAGAATTCATCAATTGCACTACTGAATATGAGTTCATTTATACAGAAAAAATGCGCATCTTATTGAATGAAAGCAATATGAAAGTAAAACGCCTCTGCAGTGGCACATCACACCAGTATTTAAACAGCTGAGTGTTCAGGATAGCTTTTATAAATCTAAAAGGGAAATAAATCCAATACAGCTTCTCAGGCAAAGGTTCTGGAACAGGAAATATCAAACATCCATGCTCTTCCTAAGAAGTCTGTATGTCCTCTCCCCATTACAGACACTGCCCAAATTAAAACACAAACCCACCAACAGATCTCAACCAGCTGAGCTGCATAGTGTCTAGATATGAATTTAATTCTGGGTCAAAGAACAAGATTATTATAATGCATGTGTGTTTAGTAAAACAGGATGGTAAAGGGAATTCCTTTAGCTTGGAAGAGATATGTCCCACATATAAAGCTCTATTTGCTCTCAGAACTGAAATCATCCCTAGAAATCCTATGTGGAACCTTGAGATCCCCTCAGAGCCCAAAGAATGCTGTCCTCTCTGCTGTAAGGCCTGTGGACAACTGTTTCTATTCAGATAATATCTCAATGAAACTCTTCTTCAGTCTGACTAGATACCAACCTTGTTTATCATCAACTTTTTTTATTTTCCCCATCCTGTAATTAATTGTGCCTACAATTAATGATGGTGCTCACAAACACTATATGATAGTGTTTATTATAAACATCATTTTTTTCTAGTGAATCAATGCTATCTGAGAAGCAGAAGCCAATGCAAACAACACAAATCTGGGGAGCCAGATGAAATGCCAATCTCTGACCAAAATCTTGAGGCTGCATGACTTAACACTGCTCTTATTCCAACTGCTCTTTTTAATTACATGTACTAATAGACAGCTGAATGACAAAAGAAAAAGTCCACTGATCCTAAGATTTCTCCTTCACAGTTTGTGACTTTCCTCTCATTTACTTCAACAACACTTGGCATTTACAACCAGGCAAATCTCTATTTGCTACACCACAGATGTAGACATGTAGCTCACCCACATGATGCATTATTTATAAAGAATATGCAGAATATTCGTTTCCTACAGAGCTGTTCTTTTCCTCTTATATCCTTCCTCAAACCATTTCCAAAGGCTTATTCCTCTGCCTTTGTGTTTCCCTTCCCTTTCCCCCAAATCCTCCACAACTGCACTGCAGCAAAGCATGTGTATGTTTGGTAAGCAAGGAAAAAATCTTAAGCAAGACACCAAAAAGTGTCTAAACAATATCTCCTTCCCCAAGCCCCCAGTAATCAAAATTATCTAGAGGAACCACAGCCAGGAACCAGACCAGAACCAGAAACAAGGCTAATCTCCAAAAGTTCATTAAGAAGTGCTTATACCTGATCTGGATACACAAGGATATGTTTCATGCCCCTTTGGAAGTAAAGACCATCACCATCTGAATCTTCAGCTACACTGACTGCAGAGGGAGCTTCAGTAGGCAAAACCCAGTAGGTTCAAATTAGATGTACACACATTCAAAGAGCTCTTTGAAAAAAAAAAAAAAAAAAAACACGCAGCTAACTTGCCTTTTTTCCCCCTTATGTATACAGAGAACTTCATCAAACTTTTTCTTGTTAACAATGTGTATATTTTACATTTAAAATATAGCATACGTGTTTAAAGTTATTTCCCAAAATTTACATTTGTTTTAAAGAGAAATTCAGGACTCAAATGTGTTTATCCTGACACCATTTATATTTGATTTGACGTCTGTAATTTAATGATTACTGTTGAGACATAATTCATTTTATTATCGATCCATCTAACACCAACATAGCAAGCAAGAAGAAACAATAGTTGAGGTCACCATGAAGAAACCCTCATGTAGCACAGACACCGGCAGTTAATAGAGCACTGAAAAGTTCTGTGCTTAAGTACAACCAGGGTATCACATCTGATGATTAAACTCAAAGAATGTCAGAGAATGCTCTGGCAGTAATACATGAAACGAGGAAGCGTCAGTCAATTTTTTTGCTTTCACAACAAGAGGGGGAAAAAAAAAGGCATTTTTATTGTCATAGCACTTCCAGCAAGTTGATTTTAAAAAGGAGATTTCATGCCAAAGTCGGCTGTTTAATCAGATAAAGAAGGCTTTCCTATTTCCCATTGTATAGATCAAGTTGGCTACAGGAGCCACACAGAGCTTTGAGTAGCACATTTTTCCGTGAGGGCTGTATCGTTTGATCATAGCAAAGCTCGGGGACTGCTGGGTAATCTGAATCAGAGCTGCAGCAAAAGGGAACCAGGCAGCCTGCTGAGGCCAAGATAACCATGTCACCTCCATCCCACAGCGCTCCCAGTCACAGACCTGGCTACGGCGGGAAGCACCCATCTCCATTTACAAAGTCGTCATGGAGGTTTTCACATGGCTCCCAATTAACACAAATTTTTAATTCAAAGCTCACCTATAACAATTTTAACAAATGCTTGCTAAGACCAGCCCCTCTTTACTGATGAAGATTCTCCCAATTGCTTTCAAAACAACAAATTTCAAATCAGCTTTTAAAGGTGCTATGTAGAATTTTCTACATAAGTCTTTGCCAGAGATGTAGCAATAAAACCTTGTCCTCTAACGACAGAGTTCTTGTTAGAAGACAGGACCTTATCTACCTCTGCTGCTTCACAGCCTTCCCCAACAGACTGGAAGCAGCAAAGGACTGGTGGGTTAGGTCACACAATACCCAGAAAGATGACACATGAACCCATGGACGCGTTCGTAAGTCACAAGGGACCCCTGAGCAGGAGGACCAAGTTTAGAAGCTCAGCTTTTCACCAGGTACTGTCCCTGAGACACCCCTCTAGCACTTCCAACCTCTTAACTTATCTACAGTAGCAAGCAGCCTTTCAAGCCTCCACCTTCTGTTGACTCCTCTTTCACACTCCAATTCCGAACCAAATTTGGCTCTGGACTGTGAAGCAGGCACTGCAAGAAGATCCATCCAAGCACTTGAACTCTTTTGACTGAAATCCCTGTTGAAACTGCTGACCTGGAAGTAAAGTCTTCAAAGCTGAAACTAAAAAAAGTGCCAAACTCCAAACATGAGAGACTGGTCAAACACAAACTCAAGCCACTATGTGTCACTGTATCCTGAAATGCGAGACAGATACTTTCCCAGACATTCACCAATACTGCCAATTTTTCCGTGCACTACCAGTATTGGTAATAACTTAAAAGGTCGGTTTTAGCATCCCTGTATAAACAGAACATGTAAAAGCCTGTAATGTGAAATTGGAGCTAATGTTCCACATTGGGTTTATGGTGTATTTTTAAGTAGAAGCAGAGCACTAACTGAGGCAATTCAAATTTGCTTATTTATTTTCCAAGTCCCAGTGGGCAAGAATATAAGTGGTTCTCATAGAAGCATTTGGAGTGGAATAAAAGAGAGCACTGAAACTTTAGGTTGTTACATTTAATAATTCTAAAATAAAATGGTGGGGTGGGTGTTTTCTTGTTGTCATTCCCCACCACATAATCATCCTAGTCTCTTAAATGTTGAGTTTGAGAAAATGCAGCGGGCTCCTTTCTTCTCTGTCTGCTGCAGACAGGCCATGTGCCCATCCATTCACAAAACAGAACAACGGACTCACACGGTGCAACTTTGTTTTGCTTTTTCCATTTCAAGTTTCCTTTCATTTTCACATACTAAAGCACTGTAGATGTGATCACTTTTCCCAAGCACTCCAAAAAACTTTTACACTTCCCTTGCCCTTACACTTCCGTTCAGAGGAACTGCCATTGCCAACAGCCCAGAGCTTTAAATTCCATATATATTCAGTCTAGTATTAACTGCCATAATACTATTTCTAAATGCAACATTCATTCATGCAACTGCTGCTGAGAACTGAATGATCTCATCTCCACATGACTAAAAAGTTTATTTTGAGTTAGCAACTTTTCGCACACGGTTATGTCAGTTTGCCATTAAGAAAGCTGCTCTTCCTTCCAACAGTTCAATCCTAGAATCCTAGACTAGCCCAGCTTGGAAGGAAACTCAACAAATCACCTCATCCAACCTTCTGTGGGAAAGAAAGCCTAAATAAGATTCTCTAGTTCCACATCAAATCACATTTTGAAAATGTACATGTTTATAAAAGAAATTAACAGAAACAAACAAAAAAACCCCAATATCTAAAAAACAGAAGGTTAGGCTGAGGCGTCTAAAGACCAAAAACTTTAACAAATCAAATCATGCCTGTATTTGGCATACAGACATTATAACAAGATAACAATGTTTGCAATTTTGAAAAAGCATTTACAGAATTGAACACAAGCTACCCCATCACTGGCACTTTTATGCTGATTAAAGAAAAGCTACTCAGCACAGCTGTTACCAACAAAACCCAGCAACTCTTCCAGTACAAGACCTCTGCATTTTGGTAATGGGAACAACAGTACCTGCAACAGTACTTTGTAGTTTGTACTGTCAGTAGGTTGTTAACAAAAACATCTCAATCACATTTTCTTAACTCCCGCTGCAGCACATCACAACTCAACTCCTGTGATATGTTTATCACAAATGACAGGCTACACAGAGTATTATTTCTCTTCTGCAGAAAGACAACTGCAGCTTTGCTTTTCCCATTATGTTTTTCATCCTTCTTATGTGCTGCCCATGACACCCTCCCAGTGAAAGCACCTTTCATACTGGGTGCTTTTCAAATCCATCTTTCTTCAGAGGAAGAAAAATGTGAAAAGGCCATTTAATTCCACACTCACCTAAACAGCTTTATGCTCAATATAACTGAATGCAAACTAGAGCTACAGCAAGAAGCCATGGGAAGAAATCAGCACATGCTACATTTTCTCCTGTTACTAGAAAAGCTTTCCAGGACACTTGCAACACAGTTAGGCCTTATCTACATGAAGAAACTACCTTTGTCAAACTAAGCCAAAGGTGAGGAACCTTTCACATACCAAAGAGAAAAAAAGCAAAAACCTGGCATATCACTTTAACATACTCTGCACTATTCACTGATAATGTAGTCAGATGGCCCAGAAGTCTCAGGCAACCTTTGAGTTAAGCCAATAAGCCAGCTCTAAACAGACATACAGTTATGTCAACAAAAGAAATGCAGGCTAGTCAAACTCAGTGTTTTTACTGGCATTTTTACTAGGGCTAAATTTGGAAATCGTATCATTTTCAGAAATAGGAAAAAATGCTAAACACTTCTCTTTGACTATCAGAAAGCAAGAGAGAGAGCATGCACTCAAGAGTCAGCTCTGCTACCTGTGAAATGGAGGTACACAACCTGGTGATAAATGGAGTGCTCAGAAAGCTGAAAGCAGATGACCATTTCTGAAGGCCAATGGGCAGGAAGTTTCCAGCCACAATCTGTGAGTCAAAAAACCCATGAAAAGAGACTAAGAAAACATTTCACCTGTTTCTATAGAATACAGGAATAAGAAGGCCAGGATTGAACAAGTAATCTTGGGAGAAGAGACATAACAGGACACTGATAGTCTCATATTTTCAATTTTAAAAATACATTTCTCCCAGACAAAAACCACCACATTTGCGTGATTAAAAAATGTATTCTCCTCTTCATGACTATCAGCAAACTTTTTGGGCTGAATCATGTAATAAACAAGTCACACTATGGCATGCAGATGCTTTTTGGTTTGCTAGAAAGATCTGAAGAAAACTGAGAATAAAGACAAAATACACTGCAGTGAAGTCACTGTACTGAATTCATGACATCATAATTGTTGCCAAGGCAACTAGCTAGTATCAAGCACAGAATACTGCCTTCACTGCAGAATCAAGGAGCACCCGTGCTGCCATAAAATAAATGTTATTATTTGAACAAAAATCCAGTCAACAACACAGGAAATGAGATATTATGGTAAGTGGACTGCTTTTACAATACCTCCTGTTTTGTTCACCTGGTGTGAGACTTTTTGAACACACTGGCACACATAAAGAGGTCTGATATACATGATAAAAAGAGTTTAATTGAAAAAACTATGGTTTTCTTCCAGTGTTCCTCGATTTTTCCAGTAGAGTAGTTCTTCTCCTCGTGTTTTCCTCTTCTATGCATATGACTGCAGTTACATACAACAAAACTCAGTTTAGACACGAAACAGGAAAAAAAAAAATCAAAAATCCTCCAGTAAACAACATTTTCCGTTTCTTATTTCAACGAGCCAGATATAGTCAAACTGAAACTGTCACACAGCAGCAGAACTAACTGATAAAGAATATATTCCACATTTGGAGCCCACAATTCCTTTTGTTTAAGGAGTGCACCAGCAGCGTCTTCGAATCCCAGTCACGGTTTTTCACACGCTGACTAGACACAGTGCTTCGAATCTGCAGGGCTCCCAGAACAGCTTCCTTGTAAATAAAAACCTCAACCCTTTTCCTCTGAACAGTCTTATTTCATATGAGGCAGATCTGCTATTCCCAGCTTCTCCTCATTCACAAATACAGAAGCTTCAAAAACGAAAAGGAAGCAGTTGTCAATTTATCAGGTCACAATCATGTTTGTGAGTAGCACTTAACATATAAAATGCACAAGTACCCCATTTGATGTTGCAAGCTGAAATATCTGTTGGAATAAATCAGTATTAAAAAGGCACATGAAGGAAAGCACACCTGAAAATTAACTTCTTCAAATTAACTTGCTGAATACAAAAGTCGAGAGCTGCCGGTCAGTAATAGCAGATAGTGTTCCACAGTTCAACCTTATGGTTGATTAGCCCCAAAGAAATTGTTTCAAAACAAATTTTAACAAACAGACTACGTTATATAATAAAGTACAGTTATTTGCTACCTCAATAGTTCTTAAAGAGCAATCCATAAATTACTGCTGGACCAAAGAATGCTTCCACACAACTATATGTAATCAGTGTGTCTAAACAGTTTCAGTATACACTGATGAGGGTTTTCAGCTTCCAAGAAAACAAAACTGCCCTAGTTACCAATTAACAGCACATTTCCACATCGGCTTCATGCCTTTGTAGGACACTTTCTCTACTGGTATCAAACACACTGATGACACCAAAACGAAAGGCCAGAAGTACTGCAACAACCTGCCCTCTCCAGCCTCTTTATAAAGATTGTCTTAACAAATGACCACTGGACAAAGCAGAGAATACAAACAATAAAACCAGGAGTTTCAGATACTGATGATTAGCAGACAGCTGTATCCCATCCTCTGTCCTCAATGATCTCTTAATATGACTTCACACAACCAAGAATGACAACTACTGCTGGAACGATGACACCACAAAAATCCCAAGCTTAACTCATGTTCCACAACGTGAAGTGTACTTGGGAAATTATTAGAGTTGACAACACATTCTAAGGAAATCATGGAGTGTGTCAATGTACTCTCTGCCACAGAAATGTAAGGAAATGAACAGTCTTTCACGTGTTTTTAAAAGTCTTAGGAACAGATGCTGCCTCTGGTGATTACAACTGTGATTCCAACCATATATCCTAATACACCAAATACAGTTAAAACAACTGCCACAAAGGCAGAAAACTAAGGAAGGTGAAAAAACCTCAAGCAAGTTACATCACAAATGCAGAATTCTCATCTTCTCTGCAACTGAGTATAAATTTAAGAGTCCATATTATACAATTCACAAACCTATCTGTGATATAAGCACAGGACAAATGGCAATGACATTCTCTTCCTCATTAGTACACACAGCATTTCTAGCTCTTACACAATATGAAATCACTGCTTAAGTAATAAAAAAATCCACCATGTCTGCAGCTGATTTTGCTGTTTGAAAGATTGACAGATTAATTGATCCCTTAAGCAACTAACGTGTCTTCTGTGAGCGCACACAGAAAATCACAGATTATCTCAAGACTTTACTATGCTTTTTATATGACTTTAACATGAACTTGTTAAGTTAGGTCTTCCCCAACAGTCCTTCTGTTAAGTCTAACTCTTGCTTATGTTAATATTAGATAGGAGAATGCAAAAATGTAGGTGCTGGCCCACCTCTGTACACGGTATTTTTTCTTGTATTATTAATTTATCACTATTAAAACAGAAGCAACAACTGAAAATGTTCTGCTAGAATACACAGAGATACCCAAACCACTTGCAAACCCGCCTAGAGACACCACAACACAAAGAAACACTACCCATTCCTCCTCTCTCCCCCAGCACACCAAGTTGAGAAAGTCTAGGGGATTTAAGATGCCAAACAACTATTCTAACTCCTTATGCCTTTATTCAAACTTCCATATAGCAAATTCTTTCCACTGTTGAGAGTCCATCATCCACAATTACAGAAAACTTCAGTGTAAAAGCAGTTAAATACAATGCTATATCCAATAAATTTAGGTGTTAGTTTAGAAGTAGTTATGCTTACTCTAGATACTATTAAGATGTGTTACAAGATGTGCCTGGATCCATTTTCAATTTTAACTGTGCTGAGAATGATATTAATGAAGTAGTTTTTCCTCACCAGGCACGGCTAAAGCATGATCTCAGCAAGTTTTGAGGCACTGGCCTTTTTCACAGTTTAGTATATTTGTAACCACTCCTTTATGCACCACTGAAATGAACCACATAAGATGCACCCACGTTGCAACTGGGTTCCAAACCAAACTGAATCACAAAATGATAAAACAGTATTTTAATTTCTCAGAACTGAGAGGAGATATTGGTTACAATGCCACCGTCTCCCACTGTAATGAGTAAAGGAATAATAAAAATAAAATAACTCAAAATTTACATATTTCTGCAGTCCCTGTCTGTAGGATAATTCTCACACTCAAGACCCTCAACTGGTCTTAAGGAGTTGAGAATCTGTTCAGCTGCGGAACTTTTTCATGAAGCAGTAACAGAGGTGCTGAATTTTTAACACCCACCCTCTTATCTGCACAAACTTTGAGAGAGAAAAGAGCTGCCAGTTCTCCAGCTCCCTGGTAGGGAACCAGAAGTTATTAAGAAAGCTCTTGGAGCAACCTCACACTTGTTCCCCAGAGCTGAAAATGTGCAGAGCAGACAAGGAACATCATCTTGCCTAAACCCTTTCATGGTGCTCCCAAACACTTTAGGAAAGAAGCCAGGTACAAAACTTAGGATGCACTGGGAAATAAATGGGAAGGTATTTTCTTCTTGTTTGAAAGAGAACTAAAATCACCATCCTGGCTCTGACCAGAGATCTACCTGATCTACCTCCAACAAAAGGCAACTACGAAAGAGTATAAAAACAGAACAAGCATGGGCATAGTTCCTTTGATTACATTCCCAAATGCCAAGAAATTGCAGCCCAGCACATGACTGACATAGAGGTAAAGAACAAAATGCTCAGCCCTTCTTTGTACCTCCTTGCACAAACTGAAGAAAGACAAAGGGTAAACAGATACATGAAAAATTCCTGCAACTTTAGAAGACCTGCTTGTTTTACTAAAAGCCTGTCTTACAACTGCTGCTACTTGGCCATGTTTCACTAGGGCAGCGGTTGGCCAGGGATCACAGGCAGTAGGGCAGCCTGGCAGCTGATGCCTTCTCTTTCCTTACCTTGGCACACCCATCCCAACCAAAGTGAAGCCATCCTGGCAGGAAACGAAGAGTTGAATTAAGGTTAGTGATGAAGAGATTCAAGCTGTGATGCGTGACGCATTGCGACCAACTTGAAGTCAGAATCTACCAAACCTCAGCCTAAATAGCAGAAGTTCTCCACTGTTCCAAAAGATACTCCTAAACTCCAAAGTTTAGCTAACTTTGCTGCCATAAGCTGTCTAAAATATCTATATTGGGACTGAAATGGAACAGCAGGTAAAGATGTTCTTATTATAATGTCCGTTTTTAAGGGAAATTACTTGTAAATTGCATGCTTCACTTGGGATACTGGAAATACAACGATTTAAATTGTGTAGCTCAGATCAACATAAATTCATTAAAAACAGGAAAGTATCACTGCAAAGTCAATAATACCCGAAAAGGGTCACACGTTTCCAACACTGCCAACAGATACCCTCGTTCAGAAACAAATGTTACACGCGAACAGCTTCCGTTCCCTTTGCCCTCCTACCTCCAGTCTCACACAATCCCAACACAGTTCTACAAGCCAGGACAGTGTTACACAGTCTCTGTCAAAAGGGACAACAGTCCATGAAGTCAGGGCCAAATACCTACCATGCTTATGTCCCCTCTTCTTCTGGGCAGCAGCCCACCGTTAAACTGGATTAAGTGTAACATGAACATTTCACCCGCAGGTGTAATAACGAGACAACTCCAAGGATCCATCACAAGTTTCAATCTGAATAATCTGGGCTTCTTTAAGCAATTCAGATCACAACCTTTACTAACTCAGCTGATTTTACCTGAAATGGATTAGACAGTACCCGAATGGAAAGACCCACTAAGAGATGCAGAGGAACAGGAAACACCAACAATTAGAAGCAGTAATGTCTTCTACTACTACAATCAGAGCTCGAAGAAGCTGTCCCCAGCCCAAGCTTTCTGTTACTTTTTCCAAAGCATATGTGCATGCAGGTGTGTGTACATGCATCGGAGGATGGGGTGGGAAATGCTCCCAGAGGAGCTGGCAGGCAGGGGAGGCAGCATTTACTGGCACACCCACCTCTCCTCAGCCGTAGAAAAAATGCAAGTATCTATTTAAACTTACATTTGGAAATTCAAATAAAAGCAATAACCTACTACAGGTAAGAAACAAAATTACGAATACTTAGAAATTAATCTTTGCCAACAGAATTCCTGAAAGAAACTTGAATCTCATTTCCCATTCAGTAGACTGTATTAACTAATAATGTAGAAATGAGTGATTCAAACATCTGAATCATTTCTACCTGTATTCACTGTACACTCCTCTCCCTCTGCTGCATCCAAGTAGTATAAAGCCACAACTTCACACTGGTATGGTCAGGCACAAATTACTAAGTCACATGGTATTTTTCAAATAAAACTGAATCATCGAAAGGACAAAGAGAACAAACAGCGAAGGAGCTCACTGCAAAAAAGATGGTGACTTCCTACCAGCCCTCAAAGAAAAGGTGGGGGAAAAAGAAGCAAGCTACACCTCCAGCCTGATTCAACAGGTTTTTCTACACTTATTTTTAAGTGTTCAACTATATTTACTATTTTAGTAACTCAGATATTCATACTTTCCTTTTCCAAAGCTTCATGCCCTGTCATACAGTGTCAAACATGCTATATATGCTACTTCATCTCTATACAGCCAAATCAGATTTCTGGGAAGAAAAAAATAAAAAGAACAATGAACAAAAGGTTCCTTGTCACAATATTACAATTTATAGAAAAGATATATCTGCCTCAAAGTGATCACATTAAATGGCTGAAGCACTTACGCTTGGGTTTGGTGGGGGTTTTTTAAAGGCTGCTTTACAAAGATATCAGTTCAAAATTTAGCAGAAGTAATGGTGTCTGTAATTTCCCAAGTACTTTTGTCAATATGTCCTTTAAAGGCACAGTCCTTTTGAGAGACATGTCTCACTGTAAGCAGCACTAAAATAATGGGAACCACTTAACGGTCTCATCCACTATTTTTATTTGAGTTTCTACCCTTGCTACCATTAATGCAATCACACCTATGACAGCACAAACCACACCAAATTCTCAGCATCTCTTGGTTTCTAAGCTACTACTCAGGTGCAGTTTCATCGCTGGCTTCCATGATCTATGTACAGCGTTCTGCTAAAACAGAAGGTCCAGCATAATGACCACATCTGTACGTTCCCATTGCTTCCCTTTGCCCAGTACCATTTTAGATCCAGTTCAGCTCATCCACTCAATTAACTGTGGTTTCACAGTGGTTTATGTCAATCTAAAAGCAAAGCTATATAACTAAGCTAACCAGAATACTTGCTGCTGCTTTTGAAAAGAGGAAGCTTCCTTTCCCTTCCTTCTTTCCCTTTCCTCCCCTTTCACTCGCATGGCTCTTTCTACCCCCTTGGTTGCACTTGAAGGTCCTTGTGGAGCCAACTTAAATTCATAACCCAAAGACGTAAAATGATCTGGGGCTACTTTTCCACCAGGTAAGCAAGTTAACCCGGAGCATCCTGGAAACCAGTGAAGTGCTAGGACAGGTGCCAAGTAAGTGGCTCACATGGCTGAGAGCATGACTCCCCATTTATGCCAACAGGAAAGCCATCAGAGAGAATGAAATTATGAGAAGACTTGGGTCACCACGTGTGCTTCTTGTTCCCTTCCTTGATTGGTACCGCTATTTGTCTAATCTCATTGTAAGCCAGTTCAAAGAGCTAAACCAACAAAAAAACTATTCATTATTTTTGGCGAGGCTTGTTTTCTGCCAATTTAATTCCCTGAACTAGCACAGCAAAGGAATCCGGCAAGCATCTGCACTAGTGAAGGGAAGGAGGCAGGAACACACAGGGAGACGAGGACAGGCTCGGGCTGATTTAAGCTGTCACTGAACCGCATACCCTGGAGCAGATCTGCATCACACCATAGTTAGAACTGACAGTAATCTGTGCCTGTACAACGGGAGGCCTTCATCACTGACGGGAGTGTGCCAACAGTGCCAGCACTGAAACATCCTCAGCAGGGTTCAACCTGGGCACAAGCCTGGATGATTACATGTAAAAGCAGAAGAGTCACAGCTCTTTTACCTTCAGAGACACCAGAAAACATTAGCTAATTTTTCCCCCAGCAACACCCCTGTGAAAATGTGCTCTAAAATTCCCATTACAGAGATTTAGCCCAGAACAGCAAAGCAAGCAAAATTGGTGACAAATTCAGAATTGGAACCCAGTAAATCCTCTACACCAAACCAACACTTTATCACTCAACTTTATTATTAACCCTAAACTAATTCAATTAGTCAGCAGGAGTCTATAAAAAAACTCCTTTTGCAAAGACTTTGTAATGCACTATAAAGCTGACATATATAATACAGTTAACAAATGTGGATATTTCCTAGATAGTTGTGAAATAAGAAAGTAGGGACAGGAATAATACTGAGATCTTAAGTAATTATTTCCTTTTCTATAGAGAAAAATAAGTGCACACGAAGCAGCATGAGGGCCTATTCACACAATTCAAGAAATTTAATGCAAAGAGCTACAGAAAGGAAAATACATCTATGGATTCTTTTCCCCTCAGATCAGCATTGTCAAACCGCTTCATGTGAAATGCCAGCAATTATTTAATACACAGTAACCAAGACCAGTGTCTTCCCTTGAATTTATCTCCTACACTTAGCCCAACAATTCCCACACTTAACTTGCCCTGCATAACAATGAAGCACATTTGGAAAAGGGGGGAATTTGTTAACACAGAAGCAAATCTCTGCAGTAGTGAACAGCCAGCACTGTAAGTCTATCCAGCAACATGAGATAGTCTTTCATTCACATTCCAGCTTAAGCACAGCCAAGCACATCACATTTGGGACGCTCAAGTCATACTTAATTTTGTTCAACACCTTCTTTTGACAACAGCTTTGTCACCAAGACTCAAAATACCTATGTCAAAAAAGACAGTCATTTGCCAGGACTGTCACTGATTCTCTCAAGATAGAAATAATAAAGCTGTAAGTGCAAGGAGCAGAGGCTGCCTAATTGTCAGCTGTATAAAATAGAAGTATCAAGATTATTGTCCTGAGGGCAACAAGAGTTTAAGAGGAATAGAAAATGACACTGCAACCTGTTTTGAAGTCTTGAACTCCACAGGAGTCAAAACTGAAGGAAGGCAAATGAAAACTTAGTGCACGCTACAAAAAACTACTGGCAAATTTGCCAGAGAACCAGGAGAGTAAACAAGCCTGCCTAGGAAGAATTTGAGCCCTATTTAACAGAAAGAAACTGGATGACAGATAAACCAAACCAAAATATCCTTGACAGCATGGGCAAAACATTTACCCCAGGAATCTTTGCATCCTCACACATCTGGATATAAAGAAAACCGCAAAAGCGTGCTACTCTAAACGTGGAATTTACCGCTTGAAATCTGACAACTATTATTTAAGCGACAACGGTATTCCAAACCTCATTTTTCTGGGCAATAAATTATTATGATCAAGCTGAAGTAGGAACAGTGGTTCTTCACACACAAGGGACTCCCAACAGAGAGTATGTTGGTGCTTCCTTGGGCTTAACAGGCAGGCCAAGGTGAAGGCAACCTCACCCATCCCATCAGGTGAGGCACCCCCAGACATGGCCACCGTCACTCGCCAAGACAAGCATCCACAAGGTATCCACATCCAGCATCAGGGAGCCAGTATTAACATTTACTGCTTGAATTACGGCTGCAGGCTAATCTTGGAGAAATTGATAGTGACAACAAACCTGAGGTTTTTTTTCCTCTTTAAATGACAGGGTGGGAAGCTTAGATTTTCCCCCCTTCCTTCTGGGAAGCAAGAGGGAAGCTCTAGCTCCTCTAATTTTAAAACTATCCTGACACGCACCTTCCCAATTCTGCTCCAAATGCTGCAGCATGGCTACTGACATAACTCGGCCTGTTTTCCAACCAGCTGTCACACTGCTAAGTTTTGGTCAGTTTTGAAAAAGGAAAAAAAAAAAAAAAAGATAAAAATTGCAGCATCACCTTAATAATTGAAGAGATGTAATCAGGCAGTGAAACTATTTCACAGGAGGACACTTCCTTCTGTATCTAATAAATTAAAAGCTGAAAAGACAGCCAAAATAGAGCATATTCTCCTGATAAAAATTAGGAAGCACTGTAACAGTAGCACAACCCTCCATTCTCACCACAGCCAGCTACACCATAGGGAAGAAAAAAGTTTATTTTACTGTTTGACCCAACACACACAAAGATGGTCCAAGGAGCAGCTTAAAATCTGACACCTACCTGTGACAAACTAACACAAAAGTCTGAGACAAAGACAAACACTCAAGGACTGAGAAGTAATACCCACAGAGCAGCCTGGGCACCTTCTGACAAGTGAAGGTAATGCCAAGGTTTGGGAAAAGGTGCATTATGCTACCATGTTCCTTACGGTTTTCAATGGCAAAGGCACATTTCTATCCCCAGCACGTTCAGTAAAATTTTAAGCTACAACACAGGCACACAGATCCATGTTTGGGAGAAACACCCGTATTTTGGCCTGTAAATACGTTAATTTAGTGTTATAAACCCCAGCTCAGCCATAAGACTGCACAAGGCCACTGTCCACTATTCCATTCTATAAAAATTACTAAAATGTCAGTGACAAAGAAATCTTGTTTGCAAGATGCAATGTACATTTTTATCATGCTGGATAAAATATCTACAGTCTCAGCAGTGGTTAAATTGCTGCTATAAAGGAAATTGTCCTCAGATAAATGGTTTCCCTATGAGAAGGTTTCAGTGCTACACCTCACCCCAGGTCAATAAATCAAATTAACTGCACCTTGTCCTCTGGCCAATGACATCATCAGCTTGACCACATCTTGTGAAGCGAGTGCAAAAACATATGCTATTTAAGGCATGAAATCATATTACTGCTTTTTGTCCAGCCAGCCTTGTGCTGTTGGTCTGTGAAACAGTCAGTCACCTGAACAGTCTCATTACAGCTTCTACAGCTTTTTTTTTTCCTTCTAGTATTCAAGGCCTGTCTTTGCCGAGGGTGAAGAAAAAAGGATAAATAATCTGAGTCATTATTTTTTAAATCAAAATGCTTTTCATTAGCTGCAGTGCAGTATTTTGTGACAAATTAAATTTAGAACCAAACTACGAAATACGCCATCTGCACTTGCACGTGAACTCTCTTCCTAGTAGTGTTTCAAAGATGTTTACATGCTAATCTGGCACTGCTACTCTAAAGTACCCTGCTGTTCGGTCCTTTTTCTCCACAGGGTGAAAACAATGGTCACTAATGAAAACCTACACAGTTTTATTTGAAATCCATCACTGCATAAATATTTTTTATTTTAAATTACTGCCTCTCCCTAATGAAGTAGCCCATTTGTTTTATTTCTAAGTAGACTGGTATCTGATTTAAAACTGAATTACTCCAGACAATTTAAGAGGATTAATTTCAATTTTCACTTGGCGTTCTTATGACACAATCACAGAAAACTTATCTTCCTTTCTAGACCCTGTACTGCCTAGTGGTATCTTCTGTCTTGAAAGCCAAATCTAAATGAAAGGAAAAAAAAAAAACCTCAACCCAGAACAGTCAAAGATAGAAGCAGTGACAAAAGCATCTGACACACTGCACTGTTAAACCTCATCCACATTAAGCAAAAAGAAGGTGAATAAGATTATCTTCAATGTATTCAATTCTGTTTGTGTTCAGAGGCAGGAGGAAAGCTGTTCAGATTTTGAGTGTCTTCTATAGCTCTCTCAGTGCCAGGAAACGTAAATTAGAAGCAACTCTCCTTTAAGGAAAAGAAGCAAGGACAAAGGGACCAAAAATGCCCAAGCCTCTGAAAAGCAGATATGAAAGGAACAGCTTTACAGTCTTGAGTTGCTATAAATTAAAAATAAGCTCCTTATTTAAAAGACATGAGTGTTTGAGAATCTATGAGCAGATCTGATGCTGCTCAAGCCCCAGGAGGGTTTTGTTTTTGCTGGCAGGGGTGGAGTGGAGATGGGGGGGTCATTTTGGTTATTAGTAAATAAATCAAGCAGCAGAGTGAGGCCTAGGCGCTTGCCAGAGGAGCCGGGGCCTGGCTCTCCCCCTCCTCTCCTCACACAGCCTGGGTTTGATCTCGGGGCCCTGTGGGTTTGCCAAGAAAATTTAAAAAAAAAAAAAAAAGCGAGAGAGCGAGAAAGAAGAATCATATTGAACCACAAAAGCACATGGGGCGAATGTAAAATATAAACACGGCGTTGGGCTCTGAGTGGCTGTTATTAAAGGTCTGAATTACTAAACATGAGAGGCGGGGAAAGCCGGGCGGCCATTTCAATAATATAAACCTCCCCGAATTAGACATTATTCAAATGAGAAGGAGAGAGAGGGAAGAGAGAGAGAGCGCGGGGTAGAGGGACGGGACCGGCACCGCCGTGCCCTGGGGGCTCCCCCGGAGCCCTGGGGCAAAGGGGGAGCGGGGCAAACACCGCCGGCGCCGATCCGGCCCTCAGGGGGTGCGGAGCCGGCCCTCAGGGGTCGGGGCAAACCCAGCCCTCGGGGGGTGCCTCTCCCGCCGGAGAAGGGCACAGAGGGACTCTACCCGTGCACCCCGCAACCACCCCCCACCGATACCCGCCCCTTACGAGGGGAGGGGGGAGCTTTAAATGAAAAAGCCAAACCACGCTCTCCTCCTGCCCCATCCCCGCACCCACCCAGCCCACGCTGCAAGGCCCAGGCTCTGGGGAAATAACCCCGGCTGGGGGGGGTGGGGG
>VZTX01006655.1:0-12283 GCA_013400915.1 Pardalotus punctatus | reverse complement strand
GGGCCGGGCCGGGCCGGGGGGCCGAGCCGCAGCCTCCAGCCGGGCTGTCTCTCCGCAGCCCCCGCTCCAGCCCGGGCAGCCCTTCAAGTTCTCGGTGCTGGAAATCTGCGACCGGATCAAGGAGGAATTTCAGTTCCTGCAGGCGCAGTACCACAGGTGGGGCGGGGGGTGATGGTGGCGAGGGGTCGGGCTGGGCTGCGGGCGGAGGGAGCGCCTGGGGCAGAGGTGTGATGGGACAAGGGAGGATGGAGCGCTCGAGCAGGGGGGAAAGTGGGGAAGGAGGAGGTGGAGAAAACGCATCTGGTGAAGGGAGCGCCTGCAGAGGAAGGGAAGAAGGGTCTGGGCTGAGGGGCAGCGTGAAACTGTCAGTTGGGGCGCCAGGTCTTGAGCGGGGGTCCCAAGGGGAAGATCAGCCGTGTTTCCTCTGGCTGAGTGGGGTATAGGGGCAGGGAGAGGACAGAGCTCCGGGCGGGTGCTACAGGTGCGTGCACATCACAGCCGTGAGGTTCTGGTGCCCCAGGGAGGGTGTGTGACACCCCTGCAGCCCCATGAGCCCGCGGGGGCAGGCAGGAGATGTGCTGAGCTTGCTGAGGCCCCAAGGATGGGGACTGGAGGGATGGGGCAGGAGATGCCGGTTCGTGAATGGAAGCCCTGGATCCCCTTTGCAGCCTGAAGCTGGAATGCGAGAAGCTGGTGAGCGAGAAGACAGAGATGCAGAGACATTATGTCATGGTGAGCTGCCCCTACCCTGTCCCCCTGCCTCCCCCCAAGGTGCTGTCCCCCTGGGGTACTGCCCTCAGACAGATCTGGGTGTTGGGGCTCTGCTCAGCCACTCACCCAAAGGGG
This sequence comes from Pardalotus punctatus, assembly GCA_013400915.1. Lineage (NCBI taxonomy): Eukaryota > Metazoa > Chordata > Aves > Passeriformes > Pardalotidae > Pardalotus > Pardalotus punctatus. Next base: position 11,437 of record VZTX01006655.1, on the reverse strand, counting down.
CCAGTGCCCTGCCCAGTGCTGACCTTGGGGCTGGGAAGATGTGAGGGAGGAAGGAGTTAATCACCATTCCTAGCAACAGCCGGCTCTTTTGCTGCTGTCTCAGTGCTCAGTGCTGCTTGAGCCCGGGAATCCTGCCATAGGTTTTGTCTTTTTTTTCTTTTCTTTTTTTCCCTTCACCTTTTTGTGTTTGGCCTTGTGAGAGAGCTCCCCGTACCTCCCTGTCTCTCTCCCAAGGGGTGGGTATTTTAGAACTGGTGCTCCAAGGCTTGTGGTTTGGGTGGAAGGGGAAGGAGCAAGGCAGGAGCCCTCCACTGTTGCCAGTGAGGGGTTAACAGGCTCCAGGACAGCCTGACCTGGGCACCAGCCAGAGCCTGCCAGAAGCAGGGGAGCTGCTAAGAGGAAGGAAAGAGGATGGGGACAGCAGAGCAGTTCCCTCTCCTTTCGCATCTGACATTACTGATCCCTTTAGAGAAAGGGGGAACCCAAATGACACCATACAAGAGGCAAAACGATGTGAACTTGGGCAACCCCCGTCCTGGGGGGTAAGACAGCCCTGTCTGTGAGGCTGGGGTGTTGATATTGCAGGGCATGTTCCTCACCCCTCAGCTGGGATCCCTCCCCACATCCTGGAGGCTCGGGGATTCCCAGAAGGGGATTGCTACCTTTGGAATAGGCTTTGCTGGAGGAAAGCAGGTCCTCTGGTCCCCTTTTCTTCCTAGATGGGACCGACGGGGGTCAGCGCCCCTGGCAGAGTCACTGGAGGCTGGTGAAGGCTGTAACTTGTTGTCATCTTTGCTCTGCACTGGCTGAGTGGGTGGGCAGCTGTGCCAGGGTGTGAAAACATGTTCCAAGTGGGATGGGACAGGCCAGGCCAAGCCAGGACGGGATCTGGGGGGCAGCAGGACTGACTTCCCCCAGCTTCAACCAGTGCAGAAATTGCAGGTGTGAGAAGCCTGTGGCTGCTCCCACCTTGTCCCAGGCTCCTGGCATGGGGTCCCAGCCCATGGTGTGTGGGACAGCCGTTCCTCATGGGCTGGAGTCAGCCAAACCTCGGGCTGCTCCTGCACCAGTTGCCCTGGACAGCTCCTAACCAGGCTGTCTTGTGGTTTTCCTCTCAGTACTACGAGATGTCCTACGGCCTGAACATTGAAATGCACAAGCAGGTAAGTGCAGTGGGGACCAGGCCAGCAGCAGGTGAGGGTGGGGAAGAGGCCAGGGTTGGAGACTTTGTTGGGAGATTATCTCTCTTGAGCCTGAGTAGCTGTAATGTTATGGGAGATGTGACACAGTTCTGTGCAAGGACTGACTTGCAAAGGGATCCAGCAGTTGTCAGGATGTGTTACTGAGCTCCCCATCCCTGCCATCCCAAAGATGATCCACTCAGAGCCCTGCTGTGAGCCCTGGTGCCTCCCTGCAGTGCTTCCCTGGGGCCCCAGCTGAAGGAGGGATGTGGAGGAAACAGCAGGAGCTAGAGGCCAGGGACAAATGGATTGTCTTTCTTTTCTTTTTTTCTTAATCCCCTTTTCCTTTCCCAAAGCCAAAGGAGTGTTTTCACCCTTCCCTGGTTCCCCTTTTGTTCCAGCGTTAATTTGCTTTCCCTCTTCAGATTTATCAATCTAGTCATCATGGGCTCTCTGCCAGGGAAATTAGTTTGGACCAATGCCTGACAAAGTGGCAAGTCAACTGCCATATCCCTCCAGCTGGCTCAGCCCCTCCGAGTTTGCTCCTTTTGTTAGCAGGGAGTGTGGTGGAGACCACAAGCACATTCCTGCCACCCTTACATGCTCCAAGATCCCGTGGGACTGGGACCCAGGGGTGGCCCAAGCCATGTGGGGCCAGGGACTCTGCCCATGGGGTGGTAGAGGTGATAGCCAAGTGATTGAGAAATAGGAGCCTGGGCTGGAGAGGGCTGGAGGAGGGGGATCTCTGGCTCTGTGGGCATGGTGGCAGTGGCTGAGGGAGCAGCTGGGAGCTGCAGGTGAGCGCAGGGTGCTGGTGGGTGTGGGGCACAGCAGCCTCCGAGCACAGCAGGTAAATGTTCCCTTTGTTCTCCCTTGGCTCTGAGCCTGGTTTGACCTCTGCAACACCGGCGGGGATTGTCAGAAACCTGAGATGATAAAACCCTTCAGATCAGCCAGTCCCAGGGTGGATTTGCAGCAGGGGGGGAATCAAATTATCCCCAGGAGATGTGGGTTTTTTGTTGGAGAGACTGGGCTGGAAGTCACAGGCTCTTTCCTCGGAAGTGCCGTTTGCCCTGGTGGGAACGTGGCTGGGCTGTGGGTTTGTCTGCAACCACAACCTCTCCTCAGAGGATGCGCCTGGTTTTCTGCATTCCCTTGTGGACAGAGGGGCAGGTCTGGGGGTGCTTTGTGCCTCTGAAGGAGCAGGGGGAGCTGCCAGCTGTCCCAGGGCTGGATGGGGCTGGGAGTGGAGTTCCTGCTCCGGGTCAGGGCAGGTACCGCCAGCAGAGCCTTGCAGGATTTGCTGGTGCGATGCCAAGAGGGGTGGATCTGTGGGAGTTCTGCATCCTGCTTGCTCTGCCCTGGCGTTGAGTTGGATGTTTGGGAAGGAAAGGCACAGGGAGGGCCTGCTGCCAGCGCCTGTGGCTCGGCTCCCCTCCGTCCCTGCCTGCTGGCCACGGCAGCCCGCAAAGCCAGGATGGGTTTGGGCTGAGCAAAGCCAGCTGGGCTGCAAAAGGACTGACAGCTTGGAGCTTGCCTTGGCCTGGGTCCACAGGGGGATTTAGGCGTGGGTTCCCTCCCATGTGCCTGGCAGCCTAAGGGGGTCCAACAGCCCTGGGCAGAGCCCTTCCTTGGCAGCAGCTTGGGAAATCCCAGCAGGGATGCAGAGGCAGCAGGAGAATTTCCGCCAGGAGGGCGTGGGTGGGGAGCGTTTAACTCCTCCGCCGAGGCTGAGTGTTTGCAGGATGCTTGGCTGCTGGAGTGGGACAGGATGGGGCTACGAGTGCTCCACCCCTGGTGATACCTGCTTCCTCTTGCAGGCAGAGATTGTCAAGAGACTGAGTGCCATTTGTGCCCAGATTATTCCCTTCCTGACACAGGAGGTAAGGAGGAGGCAGGGGATGTGCTTCAGTCTGCTCTGGCTTCTTGGGAAGGGGCGAATCAAAGTCCAGCCTGAGCAACTGGAGATTTTGGGGAAGAAAACCTCCATGCCTGGGGTGGAGGGGTGGGAGAAGGGGCTGTGCAGCCCCGGATGGATGGGGCAATATGGAGCTCCCTCCAGCCAGGAGCACTGTGACCACCCCCGGCTCTTGTCCCCAGCACCAGCAGCAGGTCCTGCAGGCAGTGGAACGGGCCAAGCAGGTGACCATGGGGGAGCTCAACAGCATTGTCGGGGTGAGTTGCACTGCCTGGCTGTGGCCAAAGCCTCTTCCCTGCCTGGGGGTTCGGGCCCTGCACTGGTGGGGGAAGTCAGGATTTTTACTGCTTTGATAAGCCCATCGTGGTGAAGGGATTTGCCACGGTGTCCTGAAGGTGTCAGATGCCCTCTGGGGTGCCCCCTAAGCAGAACTGGGCAGAGCCATGGCTTGGGCTCTGCTGTGTGTTGGGGTTGTGTCTGCAGCAGGGAGAGGCTCACGGGTGGAAGGGGCAAAGGAGAAGAAGTCCAGAGAGAATAAAAGCAGACTGTGCTGTGCTGAGCCTGCTTAACCCTCAGAGCCTGGGCAGCCCGGGCCGTGGGTGGAAGGGGCAGGGGGATGTGACCCAGACGGTGCAGCCCCCCCAGCTCTGCTGCCCCCTCCTCGTCCCTGTCTCATCCCATCGCGCTTCGCATCGCAGCCCGTGTGGGAGGGAGGACCCGAGCATGGCTGCGGCTGCGTCCTCCAGACCCAGGACCATTTGCTCTTTCTCTTTCAGCAGCAGCAGCTTCAGCACCTCTCCCACCACGCATCCCCCCTCCCGCTGACACCCCACCCCTCCGGCATGCAGCCCTCTAGCCTGAGCGGGGCCAGCGGCACCTCGGGGCTCCTGGCCCTCTCGGGGGCACTGATGGCACAGGCTCAGCTGGCCACCAAGGAGGACAGAGTGGCCCAGGATGGGGAGAACAGAGGTAAGGGGAAGAAGCACAGCCGGGTTAACCCTTTAAAGGCTGGCTGAGTCAGTGCTGGGCAGCGTGTGCAGGGATTCTGCTGCCTGCTCTGCCCCTTGCCTGAGGCTCCTGACTGCTGCATCCCCGGGGATGGCAAATCCAGCTCATGAAACGCCTGCAGCCCCAGGAGGCTGGCTGCATTTCTGACCCGGGAACTGCTGCTCTGCAGTGATGCTCTGTGTGCAGCCCTGGCTCTGTGCACACGCAGTTCTCCCTGCTCCCCTGGGTGTTCCCAGTGCATGAGGGTCCCCAACTCTGTGAGGCAGCTGGGAGGTCCCCACCACAAAAAAACCCTTTACACCAGGGTTTACACCAAGTAAAAATCTGATACCCAAAGCCGAGACTTTTAGGGAAAATACTGTTGCAAGCCCCTGGTAGAAACTGTGACAGCCGCAGGCCTGGGGCAAGGAATTTAGAAAGCAGAGCCTTATTGCGTGTGTTGTGCCGTGTAAATTACACTAATTCCTAGTCCATATGGGTGCCTCCTCCTGTCAGGATCACAGAGTGCCTTACAAACATCATCAATATTTAATCATTGTTAAATCAGTGCTCTGAATGCTACTGGCAGGCCTGGGCCAAACTAGTAACGCTGGCCAGCTTTGCTTGTGGCCTGTTGCTGCTGGAGGGCTGCACAAAGGAGAAGCTGTGCTGAGTTCAAGACACCTTTTCAGAGCACAGGCATCGAGTGGTTGTGCTGAGAGGAGTCTGGGACAAGGAGAGAGGCTCTGGGCAGCTCGAGGGGCTAGGAACAGGCAGCCAAATTTAGCAGGAGTGATGTTTCTCTGCAGACTCCCCTGGGGAAGGCGCTGACTGAAGTGCGGTTGGGTCAGGACCCAAGAGCAGCAGCAAAGTTGGGCACTGGGTGGGGTTTGCTGCAGGTTCTCATGGTCTGGTTTGGCTTGTAAGATTTCAAGGTGGTGAAAAGAGCAGCGGGAAACTGTTGGTGGCAGCTCTGCCCCCCTGCACACAGCTGTCTGCAGTTCAAATCCTGTCCGTGTTTCTTTATGGATGCTTCCACAAAGGAGGGAAACAAAGTCCAGAGAGAGAATAAAAGCAGGCTGTACTGTGGTGAGCCTGCTTAACCCTCAGAACCTGGACAGTCCGTGCCTCCTGCCAGATCTTCTCCCAGACCGGGTGTCTGGCCATGGTGAGGGCCATTCCTTCTTTAAAAAATAAAAAAAAAAAATTAAATGCTCCATCTGTCTGGGGTTAATCCCCGATGGTTTACCATAGTTGGCCAGAGCTGGTGTGAATCAAGCTGAGCTGGAGGTGCAGGGCTGATGGCAGGCCCCTGGTCCCCCTGCAGACCATGGCCTTCGAGCAGTGCCTACAAGAGTCCCTCAGCTTCACATCCCTGCCTGCCTCTTTTAGTCAGCAGAGACCTGGACTCGTTTTCTCCAAATGCTGGTAGATCTTTAGGAGCAAAAATCAACCAGGGAGAGTTGCTAAACCCCAGCCCACAAGCCTGTGCTTGGATTTGCAGTAAATGCCTGGCACTTCTTCCCTGGGCTCAGGGAAGTGGATCTGCTTTGCTGTGCCTGTACAGAAGCCTCAGAGGGTTTCCAAGCAGCGCTTTTAGGCCTGGCTTTCTAAGGAAATAGGATGGGTGTGATCCAGGGGATGTCAGCTGGCCAGCCAGCTTGTCCCCTCCTGGTGGCTTTGGACCTGTTGTCATGTGTAGGGAAGAGATTCCAAAGCTGGGATGATTTCTTGGAAGGAGGTGGGTGGATAGAGATTCCCCTGCTTCCCTGAGGAACACCAGTGTGCTGACCTCCCTTTAGACAGCAGAGAATCCACACTTCAGGTGGGCAAAGTGGGAAATCAGGTGTGATTTTTTTTTTGTTTGTTTTTTAAGCGTGTGTTCTGCTGTTTCCTGCCTTGCCCTGCTGTGCCCCTCTCTCCTTCCTGCCTGGGTCTTGTGGGGCACAGGCTTGGCATTAACAACCTCTTCCTCTCCTCCCCTCTGCTCTGACACGGACCTGGGATGCTCGCCCTGCTCCTGCCTGGCTCCAGAACACACCCCAAGCCGGGTAAGTTGTGACAGGCAGGTGGCCTCAGCTGGCCTTGGTGGCACCTCCAGTGTGCTCCAAGCTGGCCACTGGCTCCTGGGAAGGGATGGGGGTGCTGGGTGAGCTTTGCTGGCCTGGGTGGGCTGTGCCTTGCATCAGGGTTTTGTAACTGAAGGTTCTGGGCCACCTCAATTCAGTCTTTGCTGATGCAAGGAGCTAAAGATCAAGGGCTGCTCCCAAAATAACCAGCTCTGTCCTTTTCAAGGAGTTTCCAGTTTAGGAATCGTTCTGAACAGGTCTCAGAGCTCTCAGCCCCTCTGCAGTCCTTGGCTGCCCCCTCCCTTTTATGATCCCCCCAATCCCAGAGCTGTGACTCCCTTCCCAGGCTCCACAGTAGCTCTGCAGTATCCAGAGCTTCAGCTCTTAGTCCGAGGGGAGGAAGGAAGAGTTAACAAGCTTCTCCATTGGGGAACTGTAGGCATTGATCCTGGACTCGCAGTCAGGTGGGAGAGGAGGGAATCGAGAAGGTGTCTGTGATCCCAGGACTAGGCAGGCACCTCCTCCAGAGATGGCACAGGGAGCATCCTTTCTGCTCCCTGGTTCTGTGGCAGAACTGTTGATCTGGCTGTGCTGGGAGCAATCAGCTGCAGGGAGCCCTGGCATGGGGCATCTCCATCGCTTTCTGGCTGCATTAGCCCGAGTGTGGGGATGCCAGGGGTTGTGTGACACCCCTGCAGCTGCCAGCAGCATCTGGGGAAGGGCTGTTCCTCCTGCTCGGCCCCATCCTGCTTCCCAACCCTCGTGGCAGGGTGAAGGTGAAGTAAACCCAGCTCCAGGGGGGATTTTCCACTCCAGCCTGGCTCCTTGTCTCTGCAGGGGTGGATTTCTCTGCAGTAGTGCAGGGGATATGCCTCACTCTGCTCTTGGTTTTGGGGTCCTGCCCTCCAGCCAGGGAGGTGCTTCGCTAGGATGGAGGTGGTCATGGAGCAGGGTCTGGCCCCACTGAGGGGTGAGGGGAGCCCCACTGTCTGCCCTCACAGTGGCTCACACACCTTCCTTTTCCCCCCTCTGCCTCAGAGCGTTTCCTCCTCCCCTCCCGAGAGCCTGCAGGACGAGGAGCGGACGGGGCTGAAGCGGAAGCGGGAGGAGAAGGAGCTGCCTGGGCATTCTGTGAGTGCACCACGGGCTGTGGTTGGGGGAGCTGGGCCTGGGAGGTGGCTGGGGAGCCCCGTGCCTGCCCTGCTGCTGAGGGCTGGTGTCCTGTGGGCACAAACAAACCAAATGAAGGGTGGCAGGGAAGCCCCTCAGCCCGAGGTCTGGTTGCTGCCTGCAGGACATGGTTGGTGCTGGTCCATAAGGAGTGATGCACAGGAGAAAAATGGGTCTCTCTGCTGTCTGGGATTCTGGGGCAGAGCACAGAGCCTGGTCCAGCCTCTCCCTGTCCTGACTGAGCCCTTCTGGATTTCTCCCTCCTTGCAGGATAGCGATGGGGACAAGAGTGACTACAACCTGGTGGTGGATGAGGTAAGCCCTTGGAGCCTCAAGGTATCCTGCTCCAGCTGCAGTCATTTGGTTTAGGACTCTGGTTCCCAGGCTTTGAGGTTCTTTAGGCTCCAGCTCGTTGCTGCTGGGCAGCACTGCCCAGGCAGGACACGTGCCAGCCCTGCTGCACTGTGTTGTGCCAGCCAAGACTGATTCCACTCCCACTGCTCTGGGAAGGCTGTGCCAGCCGGGGCTCGGCTTTGCCAGCCACAGGCTTGGCTCTGCTTCACAATCCCCTTTCAGCCCCTCTGCTGCAGCATCCCATATGGGGAGGCTGATAAGCTGGGATGAGAGCTCCAGGGAGCTGGGCTTGCTGCTGGCAGCTCCCATGGCAGGGGGTGGCAGGAGCCTCGCAGCCCACCCTGGCCCTGCCAGCCCCAGACCCTGAGCCCACCTCCTGCCCTGCCTGGCCCTCGAGCAGCCTCGACTTTAACACACCTGTGGCCATGTTTTAGTGCATGGGATACACTGAATTCCAGTCTTTTGCAGTGGGGCTGCCACGTGCTGCTGGTACAACCTTCCTTGTCTGAGGCACACATGACAGAGCTTGATCCCAGCCACAACTGTTCTTGGTAGAGATGATGTTTTTGGGGACATACTTGTGCCTTTCCTAGAAGAGAGGGGGGAAGGAAAGACATGAGGTCTTTTTTACTTCTGCCACTTCCTAAGAAAGTATAAGCCCTGAAAGGAAGATCAGCAGGAATTTCTGCAGAAAATGACCCATCCAAAAGCCTCTCATTGGTGTCATTATGGTGATAAAATATCACAGGCCTGGTTAAATGGTTACAGGAGTGCAAGAGCTGAGGGGTGGCCTTGCCTCTGAAATGGCAGCCCTGTCTTGGCTCCTCATGTGTGCTGATCCCCATCCCTCCTTGTGAAGGCATCCATGGCCACCAGTGTCCTCTGAACCTGCTGTCACATCTCATTTTGTTCCAAGAGAAAAACCGAGGCTGTTTCTCATCCAGGGGAGCAGAACAGAGGCCTCTGAGTGGATGCTCCTCATCCAGGCTGTGGGAACAGGGCTTGGTGCTGCTGGGTGGCTCCCCAGGGTCCCTGCCATGCCTGCCCTCCTGCACAGAGGGGTTCCTGCATCCCACAGAGCTCTTGTCCCCCCAGGACCCGCCCTCAGAGCCCGGCAGCCCTGGCCGCTCGCCCAGCCACCGCCTGGCTCCATCCCGCCGGGAGCTGCCCCCCGAGAGCCCGGCGTCCATCGGCTCCAGCGGGAGCACCACGCCCCTCCAGCCAAAGGACCAGAGCCCGGTAGGGACCCCTGGGCTCGGGGTGGGGTGTGGGGCCAGCAGCATGACCCTGGATTTCTCTGTGTGGCCAGTGTGCTCCAGCGCAAAACAGGCAGAGAAATGCCAGTGGTTTGTGCCCACTGCCAGCCCCCACCCTGGGGGCAGATGTCCATGCCCTCGGGGTGGGGTAAATGCTGCTGGGCAGAGGACAGGCTCTGCAGTGCTCTCCACCCACCTGCCTGCAGGATTCCCCAGAGCTGCTCGTAGCAATTGATTTTTNNTTTTTTTTTTTTTTTTTTTTTTTTTTTTTTTTTTTCTGTTTTTCTTCTCCTTCTTCCTTGCCAAGCACCAGTCCAGTGCTCAGATTGAAACATCAGCATGTGGGAAGGGGGGAGGGATGTTTCTGCCACTCCTTGGCCTCCCAGCCACCGCAGGGACCAAGTGATACGTCCCCCCATCTGGGGTCAGGAGCCAGCTGGGGGCTGCAGGCAGCAGCGAGCAGCAGCTCCCCGGCACAATCGGATTAGAGCAGACAAAGCGCCCTGAGCAATCTGCCAGCACAGCACGTAGCTTTTCTCTGTTATTAATTTTTTTTTTTTTTTTCCTTTGCTGGTGTCGACAAAATCCCCAGACAGAAAAAAGCAGAAGAAATAGGAGAGGCAAGGAAAGAAGCAAGGAATGAAGTAGCTGTGGGGATCAGAGAGGCCAGTTCATGGCAGACATCCTCCCGGTCCCAGGCTGGGGATGGGGGTGCCCCCCCATGCAGGAGGAATTTTGCTTCAGGGAGCAGCAGATGTGTTTGTGGGGTCTCGTGCTGGTGGGCACTGCAGGGTTGTGGCAGTTTGGGGTGACCCGGAGCTTGCATGGGGCATTTGCAGCTGCGGGGAGAGTAGAGATGTGCAAGAGGCAAAGGAGAGGAGAGGGGGTCAGGCCCTGGATGACCAGTCCCTGTCCAGCTCCATCCAGGAGCAGCGCATCCCAGCCTCCTTCCACCCTGCAGGGTTTGGAGGTTGTTGGCCCACCTGTGGTGCTGTCCCCACGCCCTGGTCCCGCTGCTGAAGCTGCTCTTTCTCCCTCTGCCCCACAGACTGACTCCGTGGCCAGCGTTCCCACCTCCAAGCCCTCCTCTTCCTCACCCCCCCGTGACTCCCTCACGCCTGGCCCCGGGCCCAGCTCGGCCGTCCCACTGCAGCCGCCGCTGGTCAAGGCTCCCAGCACTGACACCGTCAGTGAGTGTCTGGGGACAGGGCGGGGGTCCTGCTGTGCTGTGACAGGGCTGTGGGGCTGGGATGGAGGGAGGCAGGGCACTGTCTGCCACCGGCAGAGCTGACAGGGCCGTTTTGCTCCACAAAATCAGATTTATCAACCACGGCCAAGAGGAGCACCTCTGCTGTTACCACATCCCTGACTGCCTGGTGGGCTCAGACCTGCCGAGGGTGGTGGTGAGGGAGGGGATTTTATCTGTTTTTCTCCAATACGCTGTCATTTTGGTGGGACTGGGTGACGCTGGATGCTTTGGGGCTTGGCTCTGGGGGTTGCAGGGGGCGGCTGCGCGGTCACCAGGTGCCCCTCTCCCCCGGGTGACGCTTGCTCGCGCCCGTGGGCCAGGGCCAAGACACGGGTCTCTCCTCGTGCAGCTCTCCGCAGCCCCCTGAGCTCCTCCAGCCCCTTCCCGTCCTCCCTGGGGATGGTGCCCCACGCCGCTCTCAGCGGGGAGCTCCCGGCCCCCGGCCTCTACATGGGCATCCACCTCTCGCCCCAGGTCAGCAGCGCGGTGCTCTACGGCCGCTCCCCCATGGTAAGTCATCGAGGCTGGGTCTGCTGGCGTGTGCTGGCTCTGCTCCCGGGCCCCTGGGCATCATCTGTGGCTTGAGCCAGGGGGTGCAGCCCCAGGAAGGGCTCCCTTCCGGAGGTGGATGGGTTGTGAGGCTGCTGGAGGCTTCAGTGTGGTCAGAGAAGCCTCCACTGGTTCCACTGTGTGTAACTGTGTCTGTGGGAACCACTTTTGGCCTTTTTCAATTGCATGTGAGGACATGGCGAGTGGGGAGCTTGCATGGAGTGGGGCTGGCCCTGTCCCAGGAAAGACCTGAGGCCAGCCTTGGTGTCCTCTGCTCTGCTCCTCATGTGCCCTTCGCTTTGTGCAGGTGGCGTTTGAGTCTCACCCTCACCTGAGGGCTTCCAGCCTCTCCTCTTCACTCTCCACCATCCCTGGAGCGAAGCCGTAAGTGGCTGCACACGCTGGGGCTGCAGGGAGGGTGAGGGGTTGAGCCAGGTGCCAAGAGTGTCCCACTCCCGAGGGCTCACCCAGGGCAGGGAAGGGCTGAGGGGGAGCTGCTCTCCACCTCTGAGTCCAGCAGTGCCATTTCATTCTTGGCAGCTGCTGGTAACAAGGAGCTGGGTAATTAAAACCCTCATTATCCAGAGTGCAACGAGCATCTTCCACCTTGGCATGAGCATGAGTAAAGGAGAGGTCACCCCCTGCCCTAGGGCATCACGCAGGAGTTGTTGAGGCCTCTCTTCTGCTCTCTCCCAGTGCCTACT
>VZTX01006600.1:1515067-1529870 GCA_013400915.1 Pardalotus punctatus | reverse complement strand
CCCCCCCGCCGGCCCCCCCCAGTAATTTTCTGCGGAAACAATAGCAAATATCAGCGTTTATTTGCGGAGGGGCCGCTGGCGGGGCGGGGCCGGGGCGGCTCAGCCTGCACAATGGGGGCTTTGTTGGCCGCACAGCGCTGCTCTGTGTCGGGGCCGCTGGGCTCAGCCCCGTTCCCCCTGCGCCCCCGCCGCGGCTCCGGGGCAGCAGGGAGCACCATCAGATCAGAGGGAAAATTCGAGCCAGGTTTAAAGTTAGTGCTGACACCCCACGGAGCGTAGTTAATCAGCGGGAGAAGCATCTCTGAGTGTACCTGGCAGATGGAAAAGTCTCTGAGAGGTTTTGAGCTCACTGGGTGTGGGTTTGAGCACCAGCCCTCATATCGGAAGGAGACGCTGTTAAATTGGGGTGCAGGGACCATCTGGAGGAGGGAAGAGGCTCCGTGCCGGGTGTCCATCTCGTTTCGGTGGTGAGAAGCCAACATGTGAGCCTTTGGGAGCTCTCTGATTTCTTAATGAGATGAACATCTTGTTCTCTTGCTCCCAGGCACACCATGGATACCACCGGCCACAGCGTCCTCCTCCTCCAGCAGCTGAACATGCAGCGGGAGTTTGGCTTTCTGTGTGACTGCACAGTTGCCATTGGAGATGTTTACTTCAAAGCCCACAGAGCGGTGCTCGCTGCTTTTTCAAACTATTTTAAGATGATATTTATTCATCAGACAAGGTAAGGACACACAGCTCTCCTCCTATCCTTTAACCACTCTCAACATTCTGCTTTTTCTCCTTTCTAAAGGTATTAAAGTTTAAGAGTATAAATGGAGATGTTAGATGGCCTGAAATCATTTTCCTAACCCAGCACAGGCCTTGGCTCTCTAAACATTCCCAGTCCAGAACGTGCTGCCCTTTAAAACCACTTTCTTAGTCAGCATATGGCAACATCAAACCCTGCATTTTGGAGATGAGACATTTGTGTGACCAGATAAATAAAGCATGTAAGTACCATCATCTTCCTGCCGTGAGAACCTTGCAGATTTGGAATCCAGGGATAGCCTGGTACCTCCTGCCCATGTGCATCCTGTCCAGTACTTTGCATTAGGTTGTAGTCAAGCTTGCTGGGTGAGATTGTCCCTTCTGGCAGGATCCACAGGCTTGAAGCAATTGAGAAGCAATCGAGAGGCCTTATCACAGTGTGCGCTTCAGACTCTTGCAGATAAGGGCTGAGACTGAGATCATCAATTCATTTCAAGCTGTTGTTCAGACGTTTCACCTGCCCAGGTCAGGAGTGGTTCTGCAGGTATAACAACAGCAGTGCCAAGGTCTGGCCTCTCACCCGGGGCTTGCTGCTTTTAATGGACCTAAACCCTTCTCCGTTCCCCTTCCTTTATGAGGGTCATGGCCTCCAGCACCTCTGCAGGATAATCTTTAGGATTGGCTGCGTCACCCCTTGGCTGGAAGTGAGATGTTAACTGCCTTTCCCTGTGGATGTTGTTTGCTGACACTTAAGTGCAATGCTCATAAAGATTACACAGTATTGGCAGCTGAATTTATTACTTAAATGCACAAATGGAGTGGCACACACCAGTGATACACAGCTTGCATGGCATCGCTGCAGTGCCATGTGGCTGCAGTTGGTTCTGCATGGGAGGGGCAGGGTGACCAGCACTGGTCACTTGTACCAGCCTCACCTGCAGTTGTGCACAAGGTCTTCGGAATCACAGGGGTAAATGCAGGCTCAGGCACTTGACTTTGCAAGCAGAGATTCTGCACTTCTGCAGGGCTTGGCAGGGAGTGCTGCTCGTAAACGCACTCTCACAGCAAATGGGCAGGTAATGGATCAGAATTTGGATCCCTGTATGTACTTAATCATCTGTTTTGTTTCAGCGAGTGCATAAAGATACAGCCTACAGACATCCAGCCTGACATATTTAGTTACTTGTTACATATCATGTACACTGGGAAAGGGCCAAAGCAGACTGTCAGCCAGAGCCGGCTGGAGGAGGGCATCCGCTTTCTGCACGCAGACCACCTCTCCCACATTGCCATCGAGATGAACCAAGCATTCTCCCCAGAGCTGGTCCAGTCTTCCAACTTGTATGGGATCCAGATCTCCACAGCACACAAGCTGGCGAAGGAGCGCCTGGGAGCAAAGGAGAGCCTGCCCAAGGCGGGCAGCAGGGCTGCAGCCCAGAGCGATCACCCCCAGCTGCAGCTGTCCCTGGCCATTGGCCTGGACGATGGCCCTCTGGACCAGCAGGTCACTCGCCCCTTGGCCCCACCCGCTGCTCTCGCCAAGCCGGCAGAGGAGCGCCCGAAGCTCTCGGTTTCCATAAAGCAGGAGAGGTGCGACTCGGAGCCCGTGGTGTCCCAGAGCTGCACCCCTCCGTCTCCGGAGGTGGTGAGCCCCGTCTTTGCCAAGGGCAGCCTCAAGGTGCACTTGTGCCACTACTGCGGGGAGCGCTTCGACTCCCGGGGGGGGCTGCGGCAGCACTTGCACACCCACGTCTCGGGCTCGCTGCCCTTCGGTGTGCCGGCCTCCATCCTGGAGAGCGGCGACCTCGGGGAGGTGCAGCCCCTGGCTGAGGACAGGGAGGCTGGGGATGGCCATAGCCTCGGGGCCTTCCTCCTTAAAGAGGATGAGCATCAGCTGGAGCATCCAAGCTGCAGCGACCTGGAGCCTCTGCAGATCGGGCAGCTCTCCCTCATCTCCAAGGACCACGAACCGGTGGAGTTGAACTGTAACTTTTCTTTCTCAAGAAAGAGAAAAATCAGCTGCACCGTCTGTGGCCGCGCATTTTTCCGGAAGAGCCAGCTGCTGGAGCACATGTACACACACAGAGGGAAGCAGCACAAGTACAGCCGCTGCCAGCGGCTGGAGAGCCCCGCCACCCCCAGGTTCCACCCTTACTGTGACAGCGAGAGTGTGGGTAAGAGCTCCAGTTTGTCCCAAGACCACTTAGATGAATGTATACTGGAGTCAGATCTCGTCCAAGAAAGTGTAGACACGATCCTGGTAGAGTAATTGTTTCCCTGTGTAGCCTTCAGATGCTGAAACTCTGGATGTTTTGGCATTTTCCACCTAGGGAGTGGCTGCTCTCTGCAGCTGATTTTCTTGAACCACCATTCCCTTCACCTCTGAGATAACTGTGAATGACTGTGTACTTTGATCTGTGTTCTTGCTTTTTTTACTTCTCTAACTTTTAATCTTGAGCTAATTCCCATCTAAGTCCTTCTTGGAAGCCTCCATGTAACTCAGTTACGTTTTTCCTAAATGTGAACTTACTCCTGCTCTGCTTTACTGGAGTTAAGACTGTATTGCTGGGTGTGAGGTTTAAACATTGTCTAATACTCTGTGTGGTGCCTAGGACTCTGTGTATCCCATAGAAATGCTCTTCTGAAACCAGATGGATGGAAATGTAGAGGGAAATATGTATTGTGTTTCCCAAACAGTTTGTTTTTAATGAAAATAAATATCTCAAGGAGATGAATCCTGAAGTTCGTGTTGTATAACTGCAGTTAATAAATCTCTGCATAAATATTTGCACGAGCCATAAGGCTGCTCTTTTCAAGGGAATTGGCAGCATTGATGTAGGGGTGGCAACCTTCATTTTGACAAGCCCTGGAGTCCTCATCTGTCTTCTAAATTTACTTCTAAACTCTGGGGATTTGCATGTGTTTTTCCTCCTTCCTACTTCTCCCTCGTTCACCACTACTGCATGAGCAGGGACAGATTTTGATGCCCCTCCAGGATCATGTTCCATTATTGGACTGTCTTCTCTGCAGGGAGGAAGGAAAGCTGCAGAGGAGTGCCCTCTCTTCTTTCAGAGGAGGCATAGCCTAACATAAGTCTTTACAGGATTAAATTCCACACACGTATTTTCTGAGTGAAAATGAGTTCTGGTTCTCTAAACAGCTTGGAGCAAACACATTCTTAAATATTACAATCTGTATATTTGCTAAGAGCAAATACACAACGTGGGGTTTTTTTCTCTGCTTGCAGAGCCACCGTAAAATGGTAACATGCAAGTTTTTTGCCTTCCATATAATCACAGAATGGTTTGGGCTGGAAGGGACGTTAAAGATCATCCAGTTCCAACACCCCTGCCATGGGCAGGACACCTTCCACCAGACCGGGTTGCTTAAAGTCCCATTCAACTTTTCATTTATCATTACTTGTTATCTGAAGGGCAATAACTTGCCCAAGAGGGATTTAAAATTGTACATATTCCTCTTGACTTCATAGTTCGTCCCTCTCTAGTTTTTCAACTGAAATATCCCAGGCTTCCCACCAGATGGGCTGCAGCCCATCCCTCAGAGATGCCAGAAGTCAGAAGGCCCTGAGGAGGCATGCCGAGTTCTTAGAGTGCAGAGGTCTCTTCTGCAGCACGGAGCAAAAACCTTGTGAGTGCTCCCATAATCTCATTACCCAGTTTTTGAGAAACTGGAGGCTTCCTGCCAGTCCTGGTGGAGCCTTTGGAAAGGGGGAGCCTGAACAACGGTGAGAGCAGTTTGCTGTCAGAATGCCTGCTCCAAAGCTCTTTGTAGTCGGGACCCTTGAGCTGTCCTTGATATTGCCCTGGAGCAAGAGCTGCAATTAAATCGCTGCCAAATTAAAAGACCATCTAAGGTCTTTGTAAGGGCGGTTGCTGCTTGTGCTGGGCAGGGAGCTGCACACTCCAGGGGATGGATTGGCCACTGAGAGCTGCCAAACTGTGTTTCAAGACAAAAGGGCAAACCAACAATCCCTAAGCCTGCCGAGATGATGTTGCAAAATGCAGCCTGTGGTTTGGGGTGTGCTTCCCTGCAAGCCCCAGTGCTCCTTTTGCTGGGTGTACCCATTAAAGCTGCTCTGGTGTGAACACATTTGAACTCTGCTTAAAAAGCCTTTCTTTAAAACAAGCAAACAAACAGAACCCAGCCGACACCCGGGCCTGTGAATGCTGCATCTGAGCATGCAGCCATTCACACGGAGCATTTCCTAGAAGAGAGCCTTCTGCCTCTCTCCCAGGCTAATAGCATCAGTTAAATCACATCCAGCACAGGCTGCTTATAACTGGGCAAATGCCCTCCAGCTTCCACTGACCTCTATTTCTACATATGGGTTGAAAAAAAATAGAAAAGGAAAGAACAAAAAAAAAAGAGGTATTTTATGGTCATTCCCTATTTGTGTGTGACACTTTACTGAGTGGGCTGGCTTCTCTGGGTGCTTGCTTCCCTCGGCTTCCCACATTTAATTTAAAAACAGAGAGAAGTGTTTGCTGGGGTGGCTAGAGCTGTAGAGACGAGCTGTAGAGGGCTGAATATCTGCTATTCAGTCGGTAGATAAGCACCTCGGATCGTCAAATAGGTGCCTAGCTTGCCTGAAGGAATTGGTATTGAAAGTCAAAGGGCTCTTGATGTCTCTGCAGAGGTAACTGGGTAGTGGTAATAGAGCTCAGTATTGGGGACAGCAGCAGGGACAGCAAGCAGCAGCGCCCAAGGCATCTCTGGGACATGCTGCTCATCCTCAGGTGTGTGGGCAGGACTGTTGTGTTTGCTTCTTGCCCGTTAAAAAGGGAGCTTTTATAAAAGCTATGATCGCATGGAAGAGCCGAATGTCTCTCAGCTGTGTGTGCTGTGTGTGTGATGTAGGAGTGACTCCATGGCACTACTGCAAACACTCCAGCAAGGCCAAAATGATCCATAAACCTGGGCTATGTTCATGTGCATGTCCCGTGTATCCGTGAAAAGATACAACTGTAAGTGATTGTTTTCTGCTATCCTCACAGCCTCTTCTAGGGTGTACTTTGGTTAACCTTTGTGGGACTGAACATCTGTGACATCAAACATCTGCCAAAGGCGCTTTTTTTGCACCATTTGCAATACAAGAAATGCATTTTCAGCAGTTTTCTACTGCAAGTGTTAAAGTGCTGTTATAATTAAAGCAGCAGGAAAAGCTGGAGACAGAAGTCATCAGCTTCAAGTTATGTTAACATAAAAACATCATTCTCTCCTAGTCTTGTGAATAGATAATAATTTTACAGGGCAGTTACATTTGCTAAGCAAGGGCAGCAGCTGCTCCTGGATAAATCATAAGAAATTTTATTACTGTATGTGGAAGACACTTGAATTACTGAGTGCTTAACCTTTATGCCGGTGCATGCTTGGAAATTTGCCTGACTTGCACAGCTGAGCTTGGCAAATACTCATTTCTTGTTGGGGTTTGATTTTTTTTAATAAAAACCTAAAAAATTTTGTCACAGTGTGCAGAATAATTATACTAGTGATTCCTTCCAGATATATGAGATTGGTTGATAGATGCACATAGGCTTAGGCAAAGAAAGCCCCAGGGTGGGAATACTTCAAGGCTGGAAGTCCCAAAGCTCCACGGGATCCTTGGAGATTTTCCTTGTGCTGTGAAGGGGTTGGTCCCATGGTCAGGGTACTGAGCTGATGAACCACAGTCATTGAAGTGCCTTGCCTGTGGGCTCTGCAGCTCATGTTTTATGAAAAGATGGGAAGACTGGGGCTGGGACCCTCCCTGCCAAAGCCCCTGAGCATGAGCAGACTCCTCAGCCAGCTCAAGTGAACCTCTGAAATGCCAGTAAGTGTAGCAGTGGCTGTCATCATGTACCTGGGTGCTGGCCCCAAAATGCTGGCTGGAGGTTGTCTTGCTCAAGCACCAGAGCATAAGAAACAATTTCAAGATAGGTAATTTGAAATATTTTGAAATATTTTCAGTGTTCTGATGCTGAAAAGGCCAGGCCCAATGGTCTATGTTTCTCAGGCTTCTTAGGGTACAGTAAAGTGTGTGGAGAAAAGTGAATTTATGTCACCCTGTAGTGTGAGGTCTGGTTGTTTTACTGAGAACCTTGCTTTTCCCCACCTGCCCTGATAGCTGGAGATGCTGTTTGGTAGCAGTTGAGCAATGAAAGCACTGGGTTGAACTTTTCCTGAATTACCAGTACCAGAGGAACAAGGCTTTGGTGCCTCTGAGCCGCACAAGTTGTCCTTCAAACGTAACCCATCCCCTCTCAGTGCTCACCTGAAAATGCTCTGATTTTACCTCTTCCACTTTGAATTTTGGGTCATCTAGCGGGGAGTGATGCTGGCACTGCCCTGCTGGCTGCCTGGGAGGCGATGCTGATGGCCAGGCCATGTTTGTCCCATCTCTACACAGGATAAAAACCCCTTCAGCTCCTTTTACCTCCTGCACAGACTGGCTACAACAAGCATCTCCTGCCATCTGGCTACAGCAGCCTTTTGGGCAGGCTCTTCACTTGCACGTTGTCTCTGAAATCACTGCAGAGTCTGGCAGAGGCAGCGTGTAGGGGGTGTGGAAGGGCTGACATCCCTTCTGTGGGTACAGTGCCCTTCACCAGAGGGGTTTGGGACATCTGTGCACACCGAGGAGGTTGAACAGGGAAATTAAATTTGCTGTTGGGATGTAAACCTGAAGCAATGAGCATTGCAGTTAAAAATAAGGCCATGAAATACTTCGGTCATGAAATTTCATTTCTTTAGTGTAATGCTGATACTGAATAGTTTTCTCGTATTTTGGAGGGAGAAAGTATTTATCATGTGTAAGTGAAGCCTTCAGAACTGTTAGTGAAAGGTGACCTCAGCATATGTAAATCAGCCTCATTGAATGGGACCATGGGCTATCAGTGGCCAAACTGAAAGGCTTTCTTTTAGGCTTATGAAAGGCCTCCCACAGCAATCAGCCAACCAGGTCATGCCATACCACTGTCATGATCTTCAGATCCCCTGTTTAATAAAACTCAGTCTTTTCTTTTCCCCTCTTGTCCAGGATTGCCAAAAAAAGACTGCAACAGAGTGGGCTTCCCAGCAGTCCAGCACTAGGAAAATATATTCTGAGCAATAAGAAATCGTGAGGGAAAAGGTAATGAGGATGGATGTGCCCTAAATTACATGCCAGTTAAATATTTACAACCAGAGCTGTGTCAAGACGGAGTTCCCTGAGATGCAATCGCAGCATCTACAGGATTTGCATGTTTCATTAAGAAAAGGTAATGACACAACTTCAAAAGCAGCCTACGAGGGGAGAAGTTTCCACCAACTATTCCAAGCCAGAGGCTGCACCCTCGGAACAAAGGCACGGCAAGGCTCTCAACCTCTGCTGCACTGGGTTTCACCTGAGTGGAGATGGCTGTGGGAAGCTTTGGGGGCTTCCTGGGAGCCCATGCCTGGGGTGGGGGTACCTCCCGGGATCCACAGGACAGCGTAGCGATGTTTAGTCTGTGTGAATCCTCCTGTTAGTGGCACAAACTGTGTTGTAAAGCCCTCTGTGCCTCGTGGCAATCGCTGGGATTTGCAGCCCACCCGTGTTAGGATGTGAAGCCACCGATAGGCACCAGGGCAGGGAAACCATCGAGGGGCGATGGATGTAGGAGAAGAACCTCATGGCAGCCAGACAGTGGTATCAGCCATCGAGACAGGCCCAGCTCCGGCCGAAGCACCGGGAGCGGAGGCGGATGCTCCGCGTCTCCCCTCTGCCCGCAGCCATCCCGGGAGGGACCCGCGGGGGCAGCGGTCGCCTCCGCCACCCGCAGCACCGCCGGAGCCAGCAGGGCAGGCGCCCCAGCCTGTCATTAGGGCCGAGCATCCCCCACCAGGGTGTTTCGGTGATTCGCTTACTCATGGCGCTAATGACCGGGGTGCGGGAGTTCCTGTTGTGCCTGTTGCACTCGCCAGCCGCGCCCCCAGCCCGCTCCTCCTGCCCGCCGGCTGCCCCACGCACCTCGGCGAGCTCCCGGCGCCTCGGCCTTCCCTGCCTTGCTCCAGCTGGGAAACGGAATGCAAATTCAGTCGCAGGCTGTCTGGGCTGCGCCCGACGCCTTCGTGCAGAGCAGACTGGGAGGTTTGGCAGGCGGGGAGCGGCGGGGGCTGCCGGCAGCAGCGGGGACGCGCCCCTCCCCCTTCCCGGGGGGATGCTCGGGAGCTCCGTAGGAGTCGCGGTGCTTGCGCTTCCCACCCAGTGCCAGCTCAGCAGGCTCCCGTCAGCGGAGCTGTCACCGCGCTGAGCCCTGACACACCGGCACCGCGGCCTCGTGTCTTCGTTAAAATGGCAAATGGTGAGAGCAAATGTGACACGAGTGACGGGCGCTAGAGCGCGGCGATGACACCCCTCTAGAGATGGAAATTTTCTCTCGGGGACAACGGCAAAGCGATGCTCGGTGTGTCCCTGCACCGGCAAGGACCTGGCGTTGGAAAGGCACCTCCTGAAAGGACACCAGCGGAAGGGACCCTGCTGGAGCACCTGTTTTGGTGGGGGATGGCACCTCTGCCAGATTAAAGAGGTTTGGAAGGCAGATCTCTGTGAGGTCTAACTTAAGGACTGTCAGGGTGACTGCCAGCTCGAGCTGCAGATGACACTTTCATCTTAACAATCTGAATTGCAAAATGTGTTTTCTTACCATCTCACTCCCTTTTGTATCCAGACTGTTTGTCAGTTTTTATATAACAAAACCTACTTTAAAATGCTCGGTTTGGGTATTTTTGCTGAAATCCACTTTTTAGCTAAGTGGACTTGAACCCCACAGCAGAAAAATTCCCTCATTTGGCGGAGAACTGCACTCTTCACAATTCTCTGCAAAAAAAAAGACACGTGAAAGCTGTGCCTCCTAAAAAACATTAACTTATCTTGTAGCTTAAATAAGTGTATAAAAGATAACATCCTCTGATCATGTTTTTTTTTTTTAAAGTCACATTTAATGTTAAGATTTTGTTTGTTTGCAAATGAAAAGTATTTCATTATTTTAATACTACCCAACAAGAGCTGACAAAACCATTTCTCTGGGAGATAGAACTGCAGAGGTAAAATAATATTAAAGCAATTATTTAAATCAATCTGTTTCCTTGGAGCACTTCATCATTTTGAGTTACTCATGTTGAAAGGTTCTATCTGTAAGACACACAACATTAGGGCTTCACTGCCCATAACATGTGGGTCTGTCAGCAGGGTCTGACTTCCGTCCATCCATCCATCCATCCATCCATCCATCCATCCATCCATCCATCCATCCATTCAAGTGCAAACCAGGATTCCCATGTATTTAATGAATTTACTCAA
Organism: Pardalotus punctatus; assembly: GCA_013400915.1. Lineage (NCBI taxonomy): Eukaryota > Metazoa > Chordata > Aves > Passeriformes > Pardalotidae > Pardalotus > Pardalotus punctatus. The sequence goes on along the minus strand of VZTX01006600.1, from coordinate 1,519,801 downwards.
TTTCTTACATACATTTGTAGAAAAAAAACCCAACCAAACCCCACAAAAACAACAACAAAAAACCCCACAACAGCATCTTCGCTTTTATACGTGACACATATGAGAATGTCCATCATTTATACAGGGATTGCACCTTGGACTCAAACACCAGATTCCTGGTTGCTGTGTAGTCACTCCTTTGAAGCCCACAGAGCTGCTGTGATCTTCAGCAGCTGGAGATCTGGCCCTGTGCATTTCTAATCCACTTTTTGTGTCCCAGGGCAGGAAAGAAAATGCAATATTTGTTTGTGCCATCATTGTCTGTGGGCAATTTCCACAAGGAACTTTTCAATGGATACACTTGTTTTCTGCTGGGCTCAGTGTTGACAAAACAGAAAAGCCTTTTATCCCCCTGGAGGCCTTTCTGGGTATGAGTTATACTATTTAAACACCCTTTTCTTTGCTGCTAATATAAAAAAGCTGTGGGAGATGAAAATATTCAAAATTACACATCCCAGCAAAGCAGGGATAGGGAACTTGTTGGATGTAGAGGTGAATTGTCCCCGCTGAGGAGAGCACTGGAAACATCTGGGACAAAAGCGGCAGCACAGCCTGTGGGGTGAGCAGAAGAACCACGTCCATAATTCAGAGGGCAGCAAGCAATGAATTTCTGGATAAGGAGCCAGACAGCTCTGAAGCAATCTGAATGGGGCTATAAAAATGATTGGATATCAGGAAAAATTTCTTCCCTGAGAGGAGTGTCCAGCACTGGATCAGGCTGCCCAGGGCAGTGGTGGAGTCACCATCCCTGGAGGGATTTAAAAGATGTGTAGCTGTGACACCTGGGGACATGGTTTAGTGGTGGCCTTGGCAGTGCTGGGTGATCTTAATGGTCTTTTCCAATCTAAACAATCCCACGATTCTATGATAATTCCAGATTATTTTAGCTGTTGGTGAGGAAGATGGTCCTAAATTCAGGCCATCCTTTGGTGCTCTGGCACAACCACACAGCCACATCTTCACAGGTTTCCTGGCCCAGGAAACTCCTTCACAGTAGTAGATTTATCATTCCTTCTCTGAAAGAATAAATGTTTTATTAATGTTCTACTCTCTAATCATAAAGAATGAGTAGAAAGTCTTAATTAAGTCATTAGCCACTGTTATGAGCCTATATTTTGTTCTGTAAACCTGAAAGAATAAATAGTATTAATACTATTAAAAATGTATAACTTCTTTTTCCTGTATTTTATGTATGTTTTAAAGTGTCTCAAGAAATTACATGAAAGATGTTATTAAAAAAAAAATAAATTAGGGTGTGGGGCCCATTTGAGCTGTCACAGAAAGTGCTGAAGCACCAAACGTGCTGCTCCCCCTCCTAAAATGCCAGCCCCATCCTGAATCCTGTCAGCACCAAACTGTTCACCTGGAAACAGCAATCCCAAGCCTTGGGAGCAGGAAGTATGAGCCAGCAGCTCACAGAGGAAACCAAACCACCTGCATGGAATCAGAGCCGTGCCATTCCATGGGCACTGGGATTTGAACCCTGTCAGTCAAGTATTAGGGAGATATCAGTCAAATATCAGAGATATCAGATATCTGTCAAATAATCAGAGAGCCTCAGATATTTTCCTCTGGTGCCACGGGGCATCTAATAGGGAATTTAACCATGGGGCAGCAGGATGGTTTTTCTTAGCTGCCAGAGATTTGTGATCCTTCACAAATTCCTTATAGCAGTCCCTGGGCAGCCAGGACTGCATAGTGGAAGTGATTGACCAGCAACCGAAAGGAAACGTCATAGAAAGGGCAGAGGAGGAGCAAATCCCCAAAGAATTCGGGTCTGCCACCAACATTGAGATCTCTCTCTGCTCACTGTATGACTGCCTGAAAAAGCAGGACACAACAGAGCACCACTGTGAGTTAATCCTTTCCCATATAAAATTTCTCCATAGCTGCCCACTCAATCACAAGGCAAGAAAACAACAGGTACATTCATCTTTAATGAAATAATCATCAGTTCTATGTACAGCTGTAACAGAGGGAAAACCAGCTACAAGAGAGGATGCAAACCCAACCCCCTGACACAGAGCAAGTTGCAGGGCAGGGCTGGACTAAGCATTTCTGCCATTCTCCTCTTCTTTTGAAGATGTGTTTTGCCTAAAAGGCAATACTGAAATAACACGAAATCCTCCCAAAACAGCTTAGCAGGCTGACAGAATATGACAGCCTGGCCCTGTGGGGTAATTTTGTGTTTATTTATTAAAGCTTGGACATCCTCCTCTGCAGCTGACTCCAGTGGGGTCCCACAGCAATGCTGCAGCCCTTTGCTCAGCACCATCCTGCCACAGTGCCCAGTGTAATCCCATAAGCAACCCCCAGCATCAGGATAGCTCTTCCTGGGGTGGCAGCTCCAAGGGTACATCTAAAAGTCCTTTAAAAGTCCCTTTCAAAACTATGGCAAAAGACCTGGAAGGACCAGTATGAAGTACAAAGCCATTAAATTTGTACACACTGAATTATCAATAGCTGATAACTTAATAAACAAATTCACAGGAAAAAAGACACTTGTTTTTCTTTACCATCCTTGGGGTTTTCTTAAGTTTTACTTGCACAGAAATGAGCTGTGGCTCTTGCTGCTCGCAGTCCTCTCGAGACAACGGAGATGTTTTATCAAGGTTTAAAACATGGTTCTGCACCAGATACGAGGGACAGGTACAGCCCTTGTTATTTTAGCAGGAATCCAAATCCTACGCTGGGAAGGGAAATCTCAGCGCACCGCCCATGGTCACTGAGCAATTGCCAAGCGCGGCTGCTATTTCTGTACCGGCTGAGGAACACGCAGGAGAATTTTCTCAGAGGAACACACTGCCTTGCCCACAGCTGGACACAAATCCCAGTCACGCAGATGCAATCCCGTATTGTTAAAAGGCCCCTTTCTCCTGGAGAGCTGGTAGTTGGAGGTGATGCTTGCCGGTGCAAACCCCCTCGGAGCAGGGCACTTCACAGGGTTTGACAGCAAGACTTGCCCAGGCATTTTCCAGCCATGTCCTCAGGCCCTCATGTCTGGCTTTTTTTCCCTGAGGACTTTGGTGCGATTGCTCCAGCATTTCCCTGCATGTTTCAGAGCGAGCTCCATGGCGTGCCAGAGCCTGATGGCAGCGAGCCGGGCATAATGCACGATTCCCAAGGGATGCCTGGGCTGGATGAAGGCAGGAGGGCTTTGCGGTGAGCGGGGAGTGGTGCGGGACAGGCTGCCGCCAGCAGCCAGGGGTGCCAGCAGCACTCAGACCAAATCAAAGCAATCCCAGCGCCGGCAGCACATTGCAGCTTCCCAAACCATGTTGACTGCTAACACGCATGCAGCTCACTGCTATTTATATCACATGCCATGTATAAAAAATATGCTACATCTGAGGAGAGCTTCACCACGACACCGGGACTGGGACGGAGGAAGGCGAGGGAGAAGAGGGGCTGTCTGCAGCCAGGCCCACGCCCGGGATGCCGCAGGGAATTTTTTGCCCGTTGAGTTTAATGGTGCGAGAAAGGCACCCCCAGCAAACGAAGCGCTGTCGCTCTCCTGGCGTTCGCGCAGCCCGGGGTCAGCAAGGCGAGGCTGATGCTGAGCTCTGGAGATGTGCAGGCTGCTCGTGACGGTGGGGAGAGGCCGAGTGAAGGAGAGCACTCGCTGGAACCCGCCGGCTTCATGTGGCAGCAGTGACTGCGGCTCCTGGCGCCCGGGCGTAGCGAGGGGCTCTTCACAGCCCTGAACACCAGCCTGGCATTGATGTTTTCATGCTAACATTGCAGACACTTCACTCTCCCTCATGTGCAGTAAAGCCCCAGCAAGCCTCCAGCTGTTCCAGCGTGCCCCGAATCCAGCCCAGCAGCAGGCTGGGCGCTCACTGCCTCTCAGGACCTTTCTTCAAACACGTGGTATGTACAGATCTACAGCATGAACAGCGGGGAAACCTGGCATGGGTGATGGCAGAAATGTGGCCTTGACATAAATATGTCAGTAAGTGAAAATACAGTCACTGTAACACCTTGATTTTTCCACAGCTGTGGTCAGTGGCGCTGTCTGAAGCCCCAGGGGACACACTGCACTCAGCAGGGTCTGCCCACACCCCAGATCCATTTCACATAGACACACAACTGAACGGGCATGCAGAATTAACTACACCTCGGCCCCGGGAGCTCTCCGAGTTCTCCACACGCCCCACAGGCCAAATGGAGCTTTAAATCACTCCCTCTGCTCTTTCTCTCAGGGGCAAGGCTGCCATCACAGAAAGCTGTTGTGTTTATTCTGTTCCAGGGCCATTTCGTTGACCAGCTGCTCTATGGATGACTGAATGGCCGCCTTCACGAGGGAAGAGGCGGTTTCTACGAGGAGCAATTCGTACTGCTCCCCAGTTCTGTGCCCCTGGTCACCCACACCTTTCTCCTCTGCCTGGGGACCACCACCAGCCTCGGGGCCCTCTTTTGTACCAACATCAGCATTCCTGTTTGATTTTTTATTCCCTTTTTGCTTTTTTTGGTGCAAAACTGGGGATGGCTCGTAGGCCTGGTCAGAATCAGTGTTGTCTGAGTCCTCAGCTTCGGTGATGGTGATGACGATGCTGACGCCGGCACCTGTGTTTGCTTCTAATACCTGATGGCTGGAGCTCTCCTGCACACTCGCTACCTCCTGCACACTCACTGCATCCTGAACATTTGCTGCCTCCTGCACGCTCACTGCCTCCTGCACACTTGTGGCACCCT